>NQII01001776.1:156863-272768 GCA_002778355.1 Clitarchus hookeri
AATATTCCTCCTTTATTTTGTTGGGATCAGACAAAAAACTAGCAGTGTAAGCAAATACGATAAAAGAGAATACTGGACACCTCTATACTAATAACACAGGCAAGTGTGCGACAAGCGACAGTGGTGGTACCTCGCGGCGTGGTGTGATGAAGGTCTGAAACTGCCATTGCAAAATCATATATACATGTCAAAAATGTGTTTTAAAAGTTGCGTATTTTATTTAACTGAAGTTATGTGCCCACATACGAACTGTTGAGTGTGTACATTGTCTCCAGGACTTAATATATATTGTACATTATTTTCAAACACGAGTTAAAAACAAAGAAAGCAGCTCTCTCTTTTTTTTTTATTATTATGATGCATGTGTACATGTATACTGAACTTCAAAATACCACCTAGCACTTTGAATAAGCCACACCCTTCATTTAAATTCTGAGAAATTATGTCCAAAATTAACTTGAAAAGTTTCCGATTAAAATTTAGTAGCCAAATTGTTCCATAAAATTACTACTTTGCACATGTACAACAGTTAGTCGTCGATGCTGAATCATATCCATACATATTGATACTTAAGCTGGTCTAGCAGTGGAGAAGGCAGCTCACTCAGTTTCGAAGCACTGAAGAATTTTAATTAATGCGGTTTCATGCCTCTTCTTAAACATGCCCTGCATATTTAATCACTAAGGCATCTCTCAACACCTTCCTAGCTTATGATGGGTGGTTTAAAGCAGAATTTAAGATGATTTCGCTGGAACAAAAGTTATGTCAAACCGCTCTACATGGCATCTGAAGAGAGATTCCCCAAAAGGGGTTCTCATGATGATGTTAATTAAAACTGGAAAATCCCATATATGAGTCACTTCCTGAGACGTGACACAATCTTATCAGTTTTTAATTAGGTTAATTTCTCTGTGGCAAAGCTTCATTGATAGCACCAGGTAATGTACATAGAGAAAACTGCAATAAAATATTAACTCCTCCCAAGAAAAGTGAAACCGGTCAATGTTGGGAAAAAAATAAATAAATAAATAATANCAAAGCTTCATTGATAGCACCAGGTAATGTACATAGAGAAAACTGCAATAAAATATTAACTCCTCCCAAGAAAAGTAAGACCGGTCAACGTTGGAAAAAAAAAAAAATAATAACAACACAACTGTCAAAACATGTGCAACTGTAAGCAAATAAAATAAATAATAATTTTGAGGTGATGACCTAAAATACAATACTAGCTATTTCTTAGGGTCGGGGCTTTACATTACTGCCAAAATAAAAAAGTATCCAGCTCAATGCAAATAAATATAAAGAAATAAGCTTTAACGGCCGGTACTGCTACACTGTTTGAAAATGAAACTGCAAAACAAATGACAATTCCATATCACTGCATTGGGCTGCAAACAGTGCACACTGGCCAAGATGCCACATGTTCCAGTTTGCACTCACAATAAGTAGGTCTACAGTGGTATTCCATGTTCCAATCATCACTCACACCTAAAAAGTGCACACAGAGAGCTAATTTTGCTGCATTATCTTGAGTCAGTGCAGCAGTTTTAATTAAAACATGACACACAAACAAGCACTTGTTTCATGCAATCATATAACTGCATGTAATTTTCAGGGTGCACTGAGAGCAGACCTAGTGCAGTCATTTAGAAAATGCCAACCAAAATGCTAAAACATTCCAACAAAAATGTACAATAGTCCNAAAAATGTTCAGAGGCAAGGTCAAGTATATTTAGTGCATATACAGTCAACATAGACAAGTTTGAAACATCTACAAATGCTCAACAGTTTCCTGCCAAGCTGTAAAATAGAGAAAAATACAACTAATGCAAACAGCTATGTTACTCTGAAACTGCTTGCTTGACCTTCAAAGCTTTAAAGATTATGACAACATACAGCATTCTAAGCATCTAAATATTTATAAAAAAAATGTCATATTCATCCCATACTGCACATCTCATTCTTTAAATGGTCGTCACTACAAATGCAAAAACTTACCAATAATTTAAATTTGTTGTGTCTCATACTTTTAGCTTAGGGACAAAATGGTTTAAGGTAATGACTGAACGTGACTGGCGTTTCTGTCATAAACTACCACCAAAACCAATAGCATACATAACCTGCCTAGGCAAACAATCTAATAATTAAAAACATAGTAATGACAGCTTATCAGAGATAGAAAAAAAAAAGTAGTTTGCTAAAGGATTTACAGATGTTTGCACAAAATAATATACCTTTTGAAATCTCTCATCAGCCGTCTTCTGGCAGGAGTAGACATATCTCATATGATAAAACGGTTCTACAATATCTGGACGAGGAACTTGTAGCTTTTACTCTCACGCAATTGTCTATTGGTCACTTTAACAGACCACAAACTTAAGGTAAATACTACCTATAGTTACACGAAAGGTATTTTGTTTTATATCATGACAATAACAGTGTTTCATTTCACATCACATCATAATTCCAGCTTTTCTTCTTCTTCCGATTGTGCTGAACCAGAAATAGACTACACGAATTACGAATATACGCACTATAGTTACGACGTTACGATATTACCAAATGAATAACANAACCAGAAATAGACTACACGAATTACGAATATACGCACTATAGTTACGACGTTACGATATTACCAAATGAATAACAACGAGCGCTAGCAAAGCTAAAAATCACGCAATTTTTTGACAATCAGCCACAGTTATCAGCAATTTTATAGGTAAAACTGTTATTTTCATAAAAAGAAACAAACCAAGTATTCGATATTAAAATTAGGTACTGTATACACAAAAAAAACTTAAAGTATCCAAGTATCCTATTTAAAGTCAAAAGATAAAAAAAATATATATGAGTTTAATTTAAAAATTACTCAGTTACGAATTACGATAAATACTTTAATAGACTACCTATTTGGTAAAAGCAAATTTTGCGAATGACTTAACAACTCAAGATAGGCTATTTGCTATGGCAAATAGGCCATCATCACAGGTTTATAAGCTATTCACGATAAAGTGAGCACTTTTGAAAGCCCTCTCATTAAGAATACTATTCAATAAAAGGATTTGATTTCAGCCTTAGACATTGACTTCAGAGTGCGGCGGAATATACACACTGTGGTTATTACTTGCATGACCACATTTATTTTAAAAGATTGATAAAGAATAAGATATCGTTGAATGGTAAATGTAACTAGGACCTCAAAAATGCTTACTATTTTCATTTTCTACAGCAAAGAATATGCGAACGAATGATGCAATTAATACGAGAACAGTTGCACACACTATGCAATGTTGTATTAATACTAATGAGCATATGAAACAATGGAATAAGTCCACAATATCGGGTTTATATTAGAGACTGAAACTAATGTATTACCAAAGAAATGGTGTTTTTACAGATTCCGGATATTGTTGCCAAGAGTGTAGGTAAGGGAAGGAACAGTTAATGTTGTGAGATGTTTGGGCGCCGAAAACCTCTGGAGCATGAACCATGAAATTAGGTCACAGGCCTTTCACTCATGTGGCTTGTCTTGGAGACCCAGTTATTGACATTACGTTACATTTCTATGCCTACCTAACGAGGGTGTTGACCTCCTCATGATGCTACCCCACACACCGAAAACTGTTGACAGTTTATGCACAGACCAAACGAATAGTTACATTGTCATCTCTCAGCCAGGANAACCAGAAATAGACTACACGAATTACGAATATACGCACTATAGTTACGACGTTACGATATTACCAAATGAATAACGACGAGCGCTAGCAAAGCTAAAAATCACGCAATTTTTTGACAATCAGCCACAGTTCTCAGCAATTTTATAGGTAAAACTGTTATTTTCATAAAAAGAAACAAACCAAGTATTTGATATTAAAATTAGGTACTGTATACACAAAAAAAACTTAAAGTATCCAAGTATCCTATTTACAGTCAAAAGATAAAAAAATATATATATGAGTTTAATTTAAAAATTACTCAGTTGCGAATTACGATAAATACTTTAATAGACTACCTATTTGGTAAAAGCAAATTTTGCGAATGACTTAACAACTCAAGATAGGCTATTTGCCATGGCAAATAGGCCATCATCACAGGTTTATAAGCTATTCACGATAAAGTGAGCACTTTTGAAAGCCCTCTCATTAAGAATACTATTCAATAAAAGGATTTGATTTCAGCCTTAGACATTGACTTCAGAGTGCGGCGGAATATACACACTGTGGTTATTACTTGCATGACCACATTTATTTTAAAAGATTGATAAAGAATAAGATATCGTTGAATGGTAAATGTAACTAGGACCTCAAAAATGCTTACTATTTTCATTTTCTACAGCAAAGAATATGCGAACGAATGATGCAATTAATACGAGAACAGTTGCACACACTATGCAATGTTGTATTAATACTAATGAGCATATGAAACAATGGAATAAGTCCACAATATCGGGTTTATATTAGAGACTGAAACTAATGTATTACCAAAGAAATGGTGTTTTTACAGATTCCGGATATTGTTGCCAAGAGTGTAGGTAAGGGAAGGAACAGTTAATGTTGTGAGATGTTTGGGCGGCGAAAACCTCTGGAGCATGAACCATGAAATTAGGTCACAGGCCTTTCACTCATGTGGCTTGTCTTGGAGACCTAGTTATTGACATTACGTTACATTTCTATGCCTACCTAACGAGGGTGTTGACCTCCTCGTGATGCCACCCCACACACCGAAAACTGTTGACAGTTTATGCACAGACCAAACGAATAGTTACATTGTCATCTCTCAGCCAGGANACCCCACACACCGAAAACTGTTGACAGTTTATGCACAGACCAAACGAATAGTTACATTGTCATCTCTCAGCCAGGAGAAGTATAGAGAACGTGTTTGTACAGAGTATCTATGATGTAAGCTTACCTCGGCATCAGTCGGTACACAATCGGACCGACACGATACTCTGAACCTCATGGCACATCGATCACCTGGCCTGACTCCTTTTGGACTGAACATAATATGAGAAAATGTCGCATGTCTCCGCGACCGTTCGGTGTGCTGCATATGAAGTGTTGCCCTGGTTGAGAACCATACCGACGACTCGAACATCTGACAAGGCAATCAGTAACAGTAGCTCATCAGTGTTTGAGAAAGAACCCATTTCGCCGNACCGACGACTCGAACATCTGACAAGGCAATCAGTAACAGTAGCTCATCAGTGTTTGAGAAAGAACCCATTTCGCCCAACACTGCACGAGTCAGCTGACGGACTCAATTGGGCAACAACGGACAGCACCGTGGTTCCAACCCAAACATACTAGNAACACTGCACGAGTCAGCTGACGGACTCAATTGGGCAACAACGGACAGCACCGTGGTTCCAACCCAAACATACCAGCACTTGTGTTCCCACTCCGCACTGCACATAAAGGTGTACCACGGGTGAAGGTGACATCAGGCTTCATAGCGCCCCTTATAAGAACCCATAAGAAGAACCGATACAATTGTGCAACACTAGTGTTACAAGTGCTAGCGGCCCCTAAAGCAGAGTATAATTATTACCAATTGTAACCCTAAGTAAATAAAACACATAAACAGTATTTTCAAGGCAATTAGTACTGTATCAAAAGTGAAGCGCAACTCCTTCAGACAAGGGGCACGGGGTTTACCCATGCCAACAAAAGTCAGAAACCCCACAGGCATCACCTGACCAGGGTCAAGTTAGTTTTCATTTAATTCAATCATATAAAGTATACGTAGGAGAACATATTATTTTTTACAACATCAACCAGGTTTATGGACTGAGACAGACATCTTAACAAACAACCATCAACATAAACCTGAGAACACAAAACTGTGATGTCATTCATAATGTAATTGTATGTGTAGTATTCAAGGGCATGTAACTCTTTATTAGGGCAAACATAAAATCACACTTAGTTAAGAGAGTATTCCCTGCAACTCTTTGTATTAGTTAAGGGTTTGAAACCAATTTTCAGCTTTNAAATCACACTTAGTTAAGAGAGTATTCCCTGCAACTCTTTGTATTAGTTAAGGGTTTGAAACCAATTTTCAGCTTTTTAATACTCACACATTTTGCGACTTCTGTCATCTTCATGGTAAGTGGTCAGAAAGATGCCAGCAACCATTAAGTCTGGAGAGGGCATTCATCAGAGCAGGCCACAAGTTCAGCGACTCCTGGGGCACCTCATCAACTTTTCATTGTACTTCATCAGGAATAATAGCAATTTGATTTTCATCCACCAGAATTTAATGTAATGTTTCACTTCACCTCCCGGGAGGAGCACCTCTCCATCTCCTGGGGCCTCATAAGCCCGAGGAGTTTAATCACATCATCATATTTGGAGAGCATAGTCTCATTTTTACCATATTAGCCCTCGAAGGGTGTTGTGCTGTGGGGCCGAGTTTAAACTATGTGACCATCGTAGTCTTAGTTTGAAGACTGTCAAAACTGTAATAAACTACTTGAAACACGAGTTGAGCATTTGGATTTCAGGTCTAGCCTCTTAAAGGCACTTAGGGAACTGGACCCACCAACCAGAGTTTTAAGGGTTTCATGTGTTTTGAGTGAAAAGTGTATTTTTATCAGTGTGTTATTGAGGGGTGGAGTGGCCCTACAAATCTGCATTAAATTAATTACAATATCGCCATAACTGTCCATCTCAAAACGGTTACACGCAGCGGTGTTGCGCGAACAGCCCACGGCCAGTAGCCAAACTAAACGCAATAATTAATATTCAATTAAGAGGTGAAGAACAGGAGAAAAAACCGGTCTATATTGGTGATTGGCAACGACCCACCACAGCAGAGCATATGTTAAGCAACAAACAAGACGCCTCTTGATCGGTGAGTTTTTCCCTCCAGGACTTTGTAAAAACAACAGTGCACCCACGACATCTTTAACATCCCTCACCTCAGCCTTATATCATATGGTGCCTGGCTGGTGTGGCTCAAAAAGCTATTTTCCAAAACTCTTCAATAATTCAAAATTTAAATTTTTTTTAAAACTAAAATGTAAAATGTTCTAGCCATTGTGACACTCATAATAGGACTTTGTATGTGTGTTTCATGTACCCATCATTAATATATCAGAATAAAAATGGATGATTTGTTGAGTAAAATTGCAACAAATTTTGACAAACTCTTATAGTGCACAATTTTCACATAATAATATTATACCACCTGGATGTATCAGCAAGCACCCTTCAGGTGTAGTTTAATGGTAACCTTTTCTCAAAGAAGCAATCACAAAACTTAATAAACCATGCCAAAACAGGCACATGGAATTTTCAAGGCAATAATGTAACAGCGTAGTAAAAATTAACTAACTATAAAACCAGTTTTTAATAATAACATTTATGTAAATAATTGCATAATTTTTTTATAAANAGTAAAAATTAACTAACTATAAAACCAGTTTTTAATAATAACATTTATGTAAATAATTGCATAATTTTTTTATAAATGCAACACCACATCAGGCATCAGTAATGTGTCACAACATATTGGAATATAACATCAAACACTGTTTTTCGGCTCCTCAAGCCCACATATCCAATTTTCATGTCTGTTAAGCGAACTTCTAACCTTGTTCAAAATGGCAGAAGGGCATGCATCCAACCACTGCCATGGGCGAAGAAGCCACATTCTTGGAGCAGCGGCAGCCATAGCTAATCACTCCAACACACCATCCCAGTGATGTTATGCNGGCGAAGAAGCCACATTCTTGGAGCAGCGGCAGCCATAGCTAATCACACCAACACACCATCCCAGTGATGTTATGTGTCAGCCGAGGGGCGACAGCGAAACATGAAGGCCTGCAGGCTGCACCCCCTTCTGCCNCAACACACCATCCCAGTGATGTTATGCGTCAGCCGAGGGGCGACAGCGAAACATGAAGGCCTGCAGGCTGCACCCCCTTCTGTCCACACCGCCCTTCCGAGTCAGTAAAACCTACTCTAGGTAGATAGGGCAAGCAGCTGCATGGGTGGAGAGGTCCGTGACCCCACCAACTGTGTTAATGGTAACCTCACACCGAACTCCTGCACTCCACAGACTTTAACAAAGGGCACTAAGGTGCAGCAAACTTGAATGGACAAACCCGTGGTCCTTTGCCGACAGTGTGTGCGACCAGTCGCGAGAACCACCACCATTGACATGTTCGCTATCAACGCAGAAACTTGCCAGTGTACAAGGACAAATGACAATCGATGGCTACGGGCCGCAATTGACTATAGCAATGGTATTAAATATGCCACAATATTCCAGACATCCATAAAGATACCAGCAGAAGTGTGTTTGACCTGTGCACATCCTGTCAAAACCACCAGTTTTGTGAATCCCCTTGTAGGAGAACCATATCAGTTGCTAGAAAAACACCCATCAGGGTACATCCATACAAAAACCACACAGAATGGTTACGCCCATTCGAATGTTGTACGAACATTATAGGATGTGATGGAAAAGGACGCATGATAATCACGTATATACAATGTCAACAACCCTACCGTGTTACGTCATGGGAACGTGCATGCCTTCGCGAGGGACAATTTATAAATGAGCGATATAGTGACAGTAAATCTGATTCAACTAACAGCATAGATTTACTTAGTGGTAATCAGATGCCACCAACCCCCTGCCAACAACCAGTATGTTACGGTGTAGGGATGGACGTACTCAAGTGTCAACTCTTTGGGTTATAAAACACGCAAATTTTCTGTACCGGTAAGCGAGCGGATGGCAGGTATGGAGCAGAACTACGTGTGCCAAGCATGTTTGATGTATCACACCCAACGACTAGTAGCAATGCGAGTTTCTACGAAAAACCTGTGCCCTACTAGCATGCAAATCGCACTGATTTCGTAGTCAACACTGTACCTAATTCAAGCAGAAACAGAGCAGAATATGGTACCAGTGCAANGCAAATCGCACTGATTTCGTAGTCAACACTGTACCTAATTCAAGCAGAAACAGAGCAGAATATGGTACCAGTGCAAAATGTGTACATCAGCAGACAAACAACTGACAGTACACCTGCTCGATTCCAGTCATTGCCGAACTTCGCGGGTTCGCCAACAGACTTCCAAGCCTTTCTCGATGACTGTACCAACCATTTACAGTGGTATGGGGTGTGCGAAGACTAGTGGCCGAACTGCATTGGAGGCCAGTTGAGCGGGGATGCGAAGCAGTAGTGGCAATCCATCAACCACTATGGCATACAATGGTATACATTCTTAGCAGCGTTCCAGTGAATGTATGCCCACAACTATTCATTATTGCAAGCATGGAGTCGCATGGTACTGTACATCCAGTAACCACAAGAGATGCTGTTGGCATTTTATATGTGCAAAATTCGCATAGTACAGCAGTACCACCCACACAAGCCCACAACTGAGGTATTTGAGGTAGTAGTTAGCACAATACTAACCGAATACCGAAGCACCCTGGCTCCACTGACTCGCAGTAAGTTTGATGCATTCATGTTCTCACTCATGTTAATGCACTACCACAAGTGCGAGCATATAAACCATGAGTAGAGTATGTCGCGGATGATCACCGGCTTCGGAGGAAGCCACCCTAGAAGTAGTGCGGCCAGTGTCAAGCTGGACGACCTGGACCACGAGGTACCACCAGCTTACCATTATGTGGTACAGCAGGTACTAGATGAACGATGTAACATGTTTGCGGCTGCATACCAGTTACGCCTTACAAATGTCGCAGAACCTGCCTTACCTACATATCACAACCGGCCAATTTTTTATACCACCACATAGCTATCTTAGCCATCAAAGAAAAATCATCACAGAGCAAATATACAAGATGTTAGCAGGGGGGTTATTAAACCAATGGAAAGTAANAGCCATCAAAGAAAAATCATCACAGAGCAAATATACAAGATGTTAGCAGGGGGGTTATTAAACCAATGGAAAGTAGCTGCAATACTGCCATCACACTAGAACAAAAAAAGGATGGCACCTAGCACTTCTACATCTACTTCCGCCCAATCAACCTGGTGACCACAAGTGCCCCACATCCCTACATCAGTGCCGAAGATGTACTCGACATTCTAGGCACAGCCAATGTCATGTCTTCTCTGGATCTGCGCAGTGGCTACTGGCAGGTCNCGAAGATGTACTCGACATTCTAGGCACAGCCAATGTCATGTCTTCTCTGGATCTGCGCAGTGGCTACTGGCAGGTCCCAGTTAAGCAAGAGGACAGGCCGAAGACAGCATTCAATGACACCGGAAGGAAGGCGGTTTCAGTTCTGCATGATGCTGTTCGGACTGAAATGTGCATGGTCCACCTTTCAAGCTGTGATGGTTCGTGTACTGGACTGTCTAGTAGGCTACTTCACACTCACCTATTTAGACAATGTCGTTATCTGGTCAGAGTCATAGGAGTACCACATTCACTATCTTTCACTGGAACTAGAACGCCTCACCATCAATGGGCTGACATGTGTCAAACATAAGTGCCACCTCCNATTCACTATCTTTCACTGGAACTAGAACGCCTCACCATCAATGGGCTGACATGTGTCAAACATAAGTGCCACCTCCGCAAGGTACAGCTTGTCTTCTTAGGGCATAACTTTGTTGAGGGCTGTAACCAGCCAAAGCTCGAACAACAGGGTTACAAGAGACCCTGCACCAGGCACAGGTCCGGAAGTTTTTTCAATAAGGTGCGGCGAAAGAAAACGGAGTTTTGGTTAAAGTTTGTCACCAAGGTGGGTAACAAAAACCCAGTCGGAATTATATATAAGCTAGCTGCAAGAAAAGTGAAAAGTGAAAAGTGACACATTGTGTCAAGGTCAATGGAGAAACTTTCACTGACCTCTGGGACTCTATGGAGTTTCTGCTTCACAATCTCCAGCTGGATGACTCGCTGATAGATGAGGGGAAGGAGTTTATGATAATAGGTGGTCCATGAGTATATGTCCGGATGAACAAGATGCAACCGAATTTGATATGTAAGAACTGACAGCAGTGGTGTACAACATGAAAAATGGGAAGGCTCCTGGTATTGATGGGATTGAAGCTGAAATATTAAAACGGACCTTCTCAGGGATAAAATAAGTGTTCCTGAAGATTCTGAATGATTGTCTCAAGGATGGAGTGTTTCCTTCCCCATGGAAGGTAAGACTGTTGAGGATCATATACAAAGGAAACGGAAAAGAGCANTCAAGGATGGAGTGTTTCCTTCCCCATGGAAGGTAAGACTGTTGAGGATCATATACAAAGGAAACGGAAAAGAGCATGAAGATCCCAAGTCATACCAACCAGTGACAGTGTTTCCGATCATGGGCAAAGATTATGAAACGCTTATCAACAGAAGTTTGGTTGGAGCTTTTGAAGCTGAAGGGAAGCTTGATAAAAACTATAAGGGTTGCATATATGCAAAGTAACAGATTTCGTGTTTTGTTATGCCAAGAAATACATAAGCGATGGAAATGCCAAATATACATTGGGCATATTCCTTGACATTGCATGTGCCTTTTAAAAATACTTCGTAGCCAGAAATAATGCGCACCAGATAAAAATAAAGGGATGTCCTGTGAACACATATAATGCAAACCTATATTACTTCCAGGACACATGGTAACGAAAGGATGCTCCCAGGGATCGGACCTTGGACCGATCTGTAACATCTTATTCGATGGGTTTCTGGAATTGGAGTTCCAGCCAGGTTGCACAGTATTTGGCTAAGCAGATGATGGACTGATTCTAATATCAGGAAGACCCCGAAGAGAACTGGAGATCAAAGCTGCTGACATCATGGAAAAGGTCAAGCAATGGGCTGAGTCAGTCAAGCTCAAGTTCTCTATTGCAAAATCAAAGATCAGGCCACGTACTGTGTGCTTTGGTGTGGAATATTTGCAGTATGTGAGTGAGATGAAATATCTGGGAGTTATCCTAGAAGAAAAAAACCGTTATCTGAAACATATTGAATATTATTCTAGACAGGCATTTGCTGTTCCAACAATTGAAAAGCATTAGTAATACTTGTTGGGGATTAAGCTTCAGCACTCTGTAGACAATCTCTAGAGATCATTGTTGGAATCTATTATTGCATATGGCGCTGTTATATGGTACAACAGGGCAGAACTGGTATGGCACAAAACGAAACTGGTTATTGCAAAGAGGGAGGCACTGCTGACAANATATGGTACAACAGGGCAGAACTGGTATGGCACAAAACGAAACTGGTTATTGCAAAGAGGGAGGCACTGCTGACAATAAAAAGGGTATTCAGGACAGTATCCAATGAGGCAATTCCAGTATTGGCAGGAGTGTTGCCAGTTGACCTATTGGTCAAAGTGCGTGAAATCATGGTGGAGAGAGCACGGATTGGAATACCAAGTAAGAAAGAAANCCAGTTGACCTATTGGTCAAAGTGCGTGAAATCATGGTGGAGAGAGCACGGATTGGAATACCAAGTAAGAAAGAAAAATAAGACCTGACTTCTGACTTACAAGGGAATGGTATGAAAGATGGTTGAGGTCGGAGAAGGGACCAGATGTGCAAGAAAGAATTAAGTCAAAGTGGATTACCATTAACCACTATAGTGCACAGCTATTTATAGGACATGGCAACTTCAAGGCGAAGCATCATGGATTCCGTCTGGTGCAATCTCTNACTATAGTGCACAGCTATTTATAGGACATGGCAACTTCAAGGCGAAGCATCATGGATTCCGTCTGGTGCAATCTCTGCAGTGTTATGTATGTGGTGTTGATGACACAATGGAGCATTGCATTACTAACTGTCTGAAGACAGAAGATATTTGGGAATGGCTCCAATGAATTGTAGAAAGAAAGGTCCTTGACATGATAACGGAAAATGTCATAAAAGACAAAGCTCTTCACAATTTATGGTAAGAGTTCGCCACGAAAATTGGCAAAAGGCTTGAGGAATACGACAGGTGGCGAGAAGAGATTTCTGAGGACCCATGAAAGGGTATTCGAGAAAAGGCTTCAATGCAAGGAGCACAAGTTTTACCCAGAAAACTGGTAGAAAACCTAGTACACCACAAAGGAAAGTCAAGGCCCGAAGAAAGAAGAGGAGAAAGTGCCATGCTTTGCCTTACTCATCCGAGTACAGTTGCAGTGCAGGAGAATGGAGGAATTTTATGGCCTTCAGGCCATAAAACCTGCTTAACTGGTTGCGGGAGTACATACCGGAGTTTGCAATAATAACTGCACCTTTCACAGCACTCATGTCACCCTACTGGAAGTTCGACTGGAACACCGAAGCCAAAGACAGCTTCCTGGCTATCAAAATTCGATACAGGGATTGTAAACCGATAGCGTGACATGACCCCAGTATGCATCTATACATCTAAACGGACACTAGTGAACAAGGCCTTGGCGCAGTCCTCCTCCAGCTTGTGGACAACAAAGAACGCATTATCATAGTTTACAGCAGTGCCAAGTTCGGACCAATTGACAAACACTAAGACGTCAATGAGAGGGAGCAGTGGTATGGGTGTCGTTCAAGTGGTACTATCCATATTTGGAGTACCAGCACTTCAAATAACATACTGATAATCGTTGGTTAGTATAGATGAACAGTATGTCTGAAGCACGGATTAATTTCACCCGCTGGACAATGCTGCTGCAACCCTACGACTTCTCCCATTCCCCTTCTGATACTACCTTACATGTCACATGCGACATGCCAACCTGCNGCTGCTGCAACCCTACGACTTCTCCCATTCCCCTTCTGATACTACCTTACATGTCACATGCGACATGCCAACCTGCATCAACAACAATGCTTCGCCCGAGGTTCACCTCGACCAACTGTGCCAGGTAATAATAATGGCAGAAACAATAGCACCAGATGCACCAGAAAAAATGCCACTCTGCGGACAACAGACCATGGACAGGTGGCGAGTGTTTGACGACCACCTGGAGTCAATGCCGCATGGAGAAAACAACAATTGCAAACTGTATGTGCTAGCTGGGCAACACATTGAAGTATTACACCTCGCGCACAGTACGCAGTTAGAAGGCCACCCAGATGCCAAACAAACATCATTCAATGTGGTTAGCAACTTTCACTGCCATGACATAACCCATGACGTGCATCAATATGTCCGGGAGTGCTTGCCCTGCAATCACTACAAGACTAGATACACCAGCGGGCAACAATAGAAACAACCACGAATACCAAAGGAACCATTCGATACGATAGCCCTTAATCTCATAGGGCCCTAACAAAGATGGCAATGGGAAAAAGGTTCCTGCTGGTGGTGACAGACCTCTTCTCCTGCTGGAATGAAGCCAATGCGGTCGCAGTGCACGCACCAAAAAAATCGCCCCCATCTTAGAGAATGAGCTCTTCCCACAATGGGGAAACGCCAGGACCCTAGTGGCGGACAACAGAACTCAGTTACTTGGGTAGGAATGTCATGATCGCTGCACGAAGTGGGGGGTGATGCAGAAGATGACGGTTTTTTACCATCATCGTGCCAACCCCATGGAGCACACAAACCAGGATATTAACACCCAGCTGCACCTTCGTATGGGGAAGGATAATACATCCTGGGCCGAACAATTGCACAGCGCCCACCTCATGCTCCGCTGCCGCACCAACGAAGCTAGTGGTATGTCACCTGCTGCTATCCTATAGGGGCATGAGGTAATCCTTATGGGTGAATATAACAATATAGGAGACCAAATCATAAGAAATCAGCAGAGAGAAAAAGGAGCTGGGGACAGATCGTACATGGCAGGTTGCATACATCACCAGGTGGGTACCTCTAACAATACGACCACCAAAGCAGATCTTGCCAGAACAAAGGTTGTTCGTGAATAAGCACCTACTGACATCGGCCCGGAAAAACACCTGTGCTTCTTTTAGGGGCAAAGTGTAGTTGCTCACATATGGTGACACTAGTACTGAGGACGACCACCTACCTCGTAAAGGTCCAAACATCGATGTACTATCAAGGTGCATCAGGGAGGCCTCTGAAATGCCACACAGCAAGAAGTGAAAGCGGATTCCTCTGACGTGCACCTATCCGATGGCCAAGTCTTGCAGAACTAGTGGAAGAGGGCGAAGAACCTGAATCAAGAAACTCAGTGGCCGAGCAACCAATGTCAGTGCTGCACCAACACCTGCAAGNGGGCATGAGGTAATCCTTATGGGTGAATATAACAATATAGGAGACCAAATCATAAGAAATCAGCAGAGAGAAAAAAGAGCTGGGGACAGATCGTACATGGCAGGTTGCATACATCACCAGGTGGGTACCTCTAACCATACGACCACCAAAGCAGATCTTGCCAGAACAAAGGTTGTTCGTGAATAAGCACCTACTGACATCGGCCCGGAAAAACACCTGTGCTTCTTTTAGGGGCAAAGTGTAGTTGCTCACATATGGTGACACTAGTACTGAGGACGACCACCTACCTCGTAAAGGTCAACCATCGATGTACTATCAAGGTGCATCAGGAAGGCCTCTGAAATGCCACACAGCAAGAAGTGAAAGCGGATTCCTCTGACGTGCACCTATCCGATGGCCAAGTCTTGCAGAACTAGTGGAAGAGGGCGAAGAACCTGAATCAAGAAACTCAGTGGCCGAGCAACCAATGTCAATGCTGCACCAACACCTGCATGCATCGAGGTGCCATGCCTAGCATGGACGAATGAGACATCTGGGGGGGCAGCACACCCAGCCAGGTGGGTCTCTCCAAGGCCGTTATACTGGCAGCTGAGTACCACTAGATCATGAAAACAGGTCCACTGCAGTAGGTCAAACAGACGTCCGAGGCGGAACAACACAACAGAGACTCCTGTGAACCCCGCTCGATGTTGCTGGTCAAAACACGCCCCGCACCACTAGCAGATGCAGCGAGATGAGAGCTGTCAGGAAAGTGACATGCAACCACACTGCTCTAAGAAATCCTGTTACATCACATGGACCACATGCATATCCTGCCAGGACTGCATGTACTGCAGCGTTACCAGAGACAGGGATGACCGTCACCAGCGCCCACTGCCGCAACTCATCACAGCAGCAACGTGAAAGCCTCATAAGAGGCGCTACAACCAGCGATCTCGCATGGTTTGGCCAAGGTCCCAGCATGCTGCGCTTGACAGCAAAGACAACCAGGGGATGACGGAACAGCGCACCAAAGACCTCTGAAGGGGAGGCATTTTACGTGAGCCAACCTCACATTGCTCCACAACCGTTTCTTGTGCGCAGAACCACTGTATACCTGGCTAAGCACCATGCCGACAACTCAAACATCGGGCGTTGCTGCCAGCACGATCTCGTCGGCGTATCTCGTCACTCAGCTATATCTCGTCGCTCAACACTGCACAAGTCAGCTAATGAGCCCATTTTGATCCAACCACATGGGCCACACCAGGACAGCTCCCAGTTTTGGGACCAAACCGATATACAAACGTGCTCTCATTCAGCACTACACCATCAGGACATAGCACATGTGAAGGCGGCATCAGGCTCGATAACACCTCTGATCAGGACTCATAAGAAAAACCGATGCCATTGTGTAACACTAAGTGTTACAAGTGATAGTAACCCCAAAAACCACAGCATAATTATTACCAATTGTAAACCTGAGTGAATATAACAAGTATACAGTATTATCAAAGCAATTAATATTGCCTCAAAAGTGAGCCAAACGACTTCAGACTCTGTGCATGGGCTTCACCTGAGCCAATCTAAGTCTAGACACCACAGAAATCACCTGGCCAGGGGCGACGTAGTTTTCATTCAATTCAATCTTATGAAGTAGACATAGGACTGCATATTATATTTTTTACAACATTAACAAGGGTTATGGACTCAGACACTATAACAATCAACCAACAATGTAAACTTAACAACACAAAACTCTGTTGTCTTGCAAAATTTAGTAGTATGTTTAGTATTCCATGTAATATAACTTTTTATTAGGGCAAATGTAAAATCACACTTAGTTAAGGGAATTTTTCGAGCAGTTCATTGTATTAATTAAGGCCTTGAACCCAATTTTCAGCTTTTTGATACTCACACATCTTGATACTACCGGCATTTTCATGGCAAGTGACCGTCAGGATGCCAGTAGACCTTTTGTCTGGAGCGGGCATTCATTAGAGCAGATAATGCGGTCTGTGACTCCTAGGCACCGTATCAACTTTTTTTTTTTTGAACTACATTAGGGATAATAGTATTTTGATTTTTATCCACCAGAACTTAAGTGTACAGTTTAACTTCTCATCTCGTGAGGAACATCTATCCATCTCCTGCAATCTCGTAAGCCACAGGAGTTAAATAAAGCCGCCTTAATTTCCAGAGCATTTGCTCATTTTTACCATGTTAGAACCCGATGGCCTTTGTGCATCGGACCTGCTTTTTAAATATGTAAACACCATAGTCTTGGTATGTATACTGTGTCAATACTTTAATAAACGACATCAATCTCCAGTGGAGCGTTNTCTCCTGCAATCTCGTAAGCCACAGGAGTTAAATAAAGCCGCCTTAATTTCCAGAGCATTTGCTCATTTTTACCACGTTAGAACCCGATGGCCTTTGTGCATCGGACCTGCTTTTTAACTATGTAAACACCATAGTCTTGGTATGTATACTGTGTCAATACTTTAATAAACGACATCAATCTCCAGTGGAGCGTTTTTATTTCAGGTCTCGCCACTTAACGGAAGTTAATATACAGGATGCACCAACCAGCATTTTCAGGGTTTTATGTGTTTTCAGTGGTAAATGTAGTTTTATAAGTGTGTAATTGGCATGTGGAGTGGTCTTACAATTATGCATTTAATTAATTACAATAACACCATAACTGNTTTTATAAGTGTGTAATTGGCATGTGGAGTGGTCTTACAATTATGCATTTAATTAATTACAATAACACCATAACTGTACATCTCACAACGGTCACCCGCGGTGGTGTTGGGCCGACTGCTAACTGCCCATGGCCAGTAGCCATACAGAACACAATCATTCATCTTTAATTAGGATGTGGATGACAGGGGAAATAACTGAGCCCATTTGTTGAACGGCCACGATCCATTACAGCAGATCAGCCGATAAGCAACAAACAAGGCGCTTCTAGACCTAAATGTTTTACTGCCAGAACTTTCTATGAACAACAGTGCACCCACTACATCTTTATCCTTTACCACCCCACCCTCATGGCAAACATATGGTTTAGTTCATATCTTACTGTATGTTGGCCACCCTAAATGCCATTTCCTGCTGCACTGACATTAATTAATGTTTCGTAATTGAAGTGGTTGTGAATCAACCTGGCCACACCACACATAAATGAAATAAGCAAGTTCCTTAATACTCGTGTTTAACATATCATCAAGTTGCATGTCATACACACATTACCCTTTTGGCTGTAACAGATAATTGGCTCCAACCCCAAAACCAGCTGGTAGGCGAAATAAAACAAAGCTAAGCTTCACGGACTACAATGAGTTAATTTTAAATTAAATTATGTTATACTGCTGGAGGTAGGTTATTGTGTGTTGGATCGGAAGTTGTGTTAAGGTTTAAAACAAATAAAGGGACTATTGTAGTAAATAAAATAAAATTTCGCCTAGGGAGTGCATCCAGGGTTAGGCGATACCCTCCTCATGATGGGCTTTCAAGCTAGGACACATAGGTGCCTGTCATCCCCAAACATGACATGAAATGACACCGTAGAATGTAGCAGCACTGGAACGCAAGGGCAGGGGAAATTGTAGCGTCCCGAGAAAACCTGTCAGCAAGTGGAATCGGCCAGCATGATTCCTACATGCAAAAAATCTGGAAGCTCGCTAGCCTGTGTTTGACCCGAGTGCCATGCATGATTGACCCTTAATATACTAAAAATAATTACATGGAAATCTTTCNGCTAGCCTGTGTTTGACCCGAGTGCCATGCATGATTGACCCTTAATATACTAAAAATAATTACATGGAAATCTTTCCAAATTACAAGTTACATTTCCCTTCTTCGCCAGGTAGTATCATGCTGTATTTAAATTTACATGATATAAATTGTTAGTTTATATGGAATATTGCTTATCACATTGTACAGTGCTGAGTCTATGGTGGGTTTGGTAACTGTTTTCATATGTTGAAGTTAAGTCCCTTATGGATTAGCATTTATTTATTTAAGGTGGGTAATTAAAATGAAAGTCTTCACATCGTTATGTCATCGATAGAAGGTTTGTTGTAATGACAGTGCAACTGGGATGGNGTAATTAAAATGAAAGTCTTCACATCGTTATGTCATCGATAGAAGGTTTGTTGTAATGACAGTGCAACTGGGATGGAAGTCAAGACTATGAAGTTAGTTGACATGAACCATTCGTCCACGAGCTCCTTGTGCCCACTTTGACCGCCGCTGTCACAACAACTACGCCAGCTACAATGAGCCGCACCAATCACATCAGGCCAAGAGTGCGTAATGCAGGTCAACAAGAACGGAACTTGCACCTTCTTGCCCTCAAGGCTTACATAACTCAAGAGACTGCCCTACTCATTTATTACAAGAGGTAACTCTTTTAATAAATGGGTAGGCGATAAGAAACGGTGTTTACCTCAAAGCCACAGCTGTTGGGTGCACTAGCAATTGGTCGTTGCTTAGTAGCAGCTCGCACTACGACCTGCGATGTGACACACCACCAAGTGGCATCGAACTGGCTTGTAGGACGAAACTGAAGTGATAAGTGCTCCTAAGTGTCACCAGTAGTGTGCAGTATTTTTACAATACACATTAAACACAGCCACCGCATTCACAGCTACAGTCAGGGGTGTANTCACCAGTAGTGTGCAGTATTTTTACAATACACATTAAACACAGCCACCGCATTCACAGCTACAGTCAGGGGTGTGTTTTATTGTGTTGACAGCAATCGAGCATGACATTTTACACCCCTTTCCCCAGGTGGACTCGTCCATCCCTTCACGAGACAGCCACCTGACAACACAGTAGCCAGTGAAATTCAGAAACATCACNCCCAGGTGGACTCGTCCATCCCTTCACGAGACAGCCACCTGACAACACAGTAGCCAGTGAAATTCAGAAACATCACAGGTAGTGAAATTCAAACACTTTTCATGAGAAACATATTAATGTTTATAATATGTATTTATAAAAGATCAATTATATATTCACAAAGGGAGATTGCCTATAAAGTCCTCAATTCTAGTAACATGCCATTTAGTGTGGTGACATGCCCCGTCAACTTTACAACTTCAATCTTAACAGACATTTGTTAATAAACGGGGTTGTCACCAAAATGTTCATCTAATTTATACTATTGTTCACCATTGCAATTATATCACATAGTGTTCATGTTATGTTTCATCATTCGCCATTTGACTTCGGTTCTCGTCACTCGTGACAGAAACCGAGGTCACTCGACCAGTTCATATTAGCACTCGGACCAGACCGGCGGTGTTGGTCGTCCGCTCCACGAGCCCCCTCATTACCATCATTGGCGCTGTAATCACTTCACTGTAATATTAAATTATTTAAAAGGAACATTAATTTTATTTATTTTAAGTACCTACGGGTGAGCCACCCACCCTTTCATCAGAGAGTTAAACGCTATCGCGTATCAAAATAATTCCACGTTTATTTCTCTCTAAGGTCGCCTACAGGCCGTAAGTGCTGGGTCCATTTTCATGCATTATTCACCTGTAAGCAAGCACAGTGAATAAACAGCTTTACAAAGTCAAATGTTTGTCGATTAATTGTAGTTTACTACACCCTTTGTAGCATCACCCACATTTTCATAGTATATTTCAGGCGTACGAGACGGCCTACAGTCTCGTCATAAGGTATAAATAGTGCAACAGTAAGTACATGACATCATTAACAAACTGATGGAGATATCCACGGCACCCTGGGCCGTCGACCGAACGATCCTCATCATTACCTCTCACCTGGATTATGGAGCCAGGCATTCCAACACTCAACCAGCCCTTGGTAACCTCGATCACGTCATAGTTTATTATAATACACTGATAAATTCAATAAACGCTACATCGTTACTTCTTGGAAACACACTTTAATTAACAAAATTAATATTAAACTGCTCTATTTTCTTGCCACGACCTCCTTTGCTTGGTCGTATCTGTCCCCTATATCACTGTTTTGTCATGTACTAGTTGGCTAACCTCCAATATCTGGGTGCTTACAGTTCGTGAGCTACACTGAGACATATTCAGAATAATGTTCCGTGTTTAACTGACTACTCCCTTTTCGTATGGTCTTTGGGCATTTTGGATGTTATTTTATTTCATGTCGTTGTTTGCACATTCCAATTGTGTTCCATGGTGGTCCGATGGGTATCGATCAGTGATGTGAAGTAGTTTGGTCATCATATGCAGTTGTGAATGCAAGGTGTGGTCGTCAGCCCAGAGTCACGAGCGGTGAACGAGGGGCCATGTCAAATGTTTCCTCTTCAGAGGATGCTGTCGCACCAACTNCACTGATAAATTCAATAAACGCTACATCGTTACTTCTTGGAAACACACTTTAATTAACAAAATTAATATTAAACTTCTCTATTTTCTTGCCACGACCTCCTTTGCTTGGTCGTATCTGTCCCCTATATCACTGTTTTGTCATGTACTAGTTGGCTAACCTCCAATATCTGGGTGCTTACAGTTCGTGAGCTACACTGAGACATATTCAGAATAATGTTCCGTGTCTGTGTTTAACTGACTACTACCTTTTCGTATGGTCTTTGGGCATTTTGGATGTTATTTTATTTCATGTCGTTGTTTGCACATTCCAATTGTGTTCCATGGTGGTCCGATGGGTATCGATCAGTGATGTGAAGTAGTTTGGTCATCATATGCAGTTGTGAATGCAAGGTGTGGCCATCAGCCCAGAGTCACGAGCGGTGAACGAGGGGCCATGTCAAATGTTTCCTCTTCAGAGGATGCTGTCGCACCAACTTATCTGCACCACCCCTTCCTCATACTCTATTTTGGTGAAACAGAAGCCATTGTAATGGCATGCTCGGCATGGCAGAAAACATTGCTGGGACTGCAGAAGTGGGGGACAGTAACCATATTGTTCCCCTACATGTTCTGTCCTTGTGTGGGGTGAGTTACCTCAGACTCTAGATGGTGTACGGGAATACCTGATGTAGCTGGCTTCTGTTTGCCTCTAATGGTCGGTTCAGTGTATGTTTGAAGACTTATGCACTTCTCGCCCCAATTCATTCCTTTGCTACTTCCCTGTTGTGGAGGAGTGCGTCGGATCCCTTTTTCCTGGCAAGTTGCTGGAACTCCTGTAACATTTACAGCACCACTGTTCGCATCTGGGTCATATGTAGATGAGTNTTTTCCTGGCAAGTTGCTGGAACTCCTGTAACATTTACAGCACCACTGTTCGCATCTGGGTCATATGTAGATGAGTATGCTGGTGGTCTCCCTCGCTGTTCCTCTCCTCTTCTTGCATGCGGGGTAATAATGTTCCCTCTGTGTTACTTACTTCCATAATGTAATATGGCGGTTCTCACACATTTTACTGTGTATCTTGTGGTGACCCACGACTGTCTACCCTGGGGAAGCTTGGTGTAACCACTTCTGTTATCTGTTATGGTTAGCTCTCTCCTGTCCTTCGTACTGTATCAGGTTCAGGTGAGGTAGGCTCCTCTGGTATAAAGACCCATTCCTCTGTACCTTCTCCTCATTCAGCCACAGCCAGTTGGTCCACTCCGGGGGTTTCTAATACTATCTCATCCGTCCTTGTTTGTAGTGTGGTAATGAGCTCGGGTGCTTCCTGAAACAGACCGAGTATTCCCTCTTATTCTTAGGCACTGCCTCCATTCTGTTCAACATATGCTTGTTCCACTTGTGAGCTCATTCTATTCTGTTGTGTGTTTGTTCCGCTTCTGTTTTACTCCTATTCTGTTCCAGTTATCCTAATTGTATTTTCCAGATTCTGTGCCTGTGGATATTCACAACTTGATGTTGTGCTTATCCTCCCCACATAGCATGCCAGAACTACCGGTTTCACGATCATGTGTGGTCTGTTACATTATCGCCCCAGTCCGTCACATAGATTTTGTTTCCCCCTGGAAAGTGGTTGCCATTACCCTTATGTTACCTGCTGCCAGGAGGTGAAGATAGGCAGATGATGTTGTGCCGAGTGGTTAGACATGATGTTAAGTTACAAATCCAACTTTTGTCAGGCACCACTCAGTGCTTTTCCCCACTAAGAAGGTTAAGATTCTAATTTAGGGAACGTTGTTGTTCCACAGTTTGGGGATTTTTGCCTCGATGACAGAGTTATATTGCATTTGGCTGTGTGCATGGTGTAAAGGACATAAAATTGTACTCTCTGTTGTTGAACTTTGAAAACGTTACTGTACTTCTCGCCGTTACTGGGCGAATCTTAATTAAAGTACCACAATGTTCGCTTTTCCCACTTTATTAAAGAATTTGAGATACAGACAAACATCNGGGCGAATCTTAATTAAAGTACCACAATGTTCGCTTTTCCCACTTTATTAAAGAATTTGAGATACAGACAAACATCAAAAATGTGTCTAAACTTAGCATGGAAAACACTGGACCGCATGACAAATACTTATGCCTGAGAGACAGATTTTTCTCCTATGTCCTTATTAAAATAGAACTTACTAAGATGCTGAAAATTTAAGTTGACTGCTGACATGGGGGTCAATAATTTAGAAAGAGGATAAAGATTGTCACTACAGCAAATGGTAAATTTAAGCTTATTTGCGCCTATAAATGCTGCAAAAAAATAATCGGGGAGGCACCCTAAACGAATACAAATGGTTCTATGAAGAAATAAAATGTACAGATTCACTTGATAAGTTACAACACAAAAGTGAACGTCCCCTACATGAAAACATATCGCTTAGTTGCCGTCTAACTATAATTACATTGGCAATTTACAAAAACTCTGGTCAGAATAACCACATTTTTAAAAAAAGGTGTTAAAGAATTACCTTGCCACTGAATTTATGTGTGTGATAAATTAGCTAGTCGAGAGGTTTGCACAATGAAGAAAGGTGTTAATTACAAAATTACAAAGAACTCAAAGCAAATAACACAATAAACATGAACTGCCCTTGCTTGTAGCTGCCTTAAAAATAACATAACATTCAAAAGTCAACTAAAACTTTATTCTTATGAAAAACATTTCAAATTAGAAGACTGTGACTGTGGGCNAACATAACATTCAAAAGTCAACTAAAACTTTATTCTTATGAAAAACATTTCAAATTAGAAGACTGTGACTGTGGGCTGGAAGAGGCAAGTGCTATGTGTAACAAAAACATATACTGTTTCTGAGTCCAAAATCTTGGTCAGTGTAGAATTTATTTTACATGCTATATGTAAAACAGCTCTCTGTTTTTTTTGTCTATAAATCCTTGCGGTATTTTTATCATGCTTTTCTACCCATGGCAGTCATAAACCAGTACATTTGGTCACTCATTTTGAAGTTCTCATAACGTTCCCACAAAAAACCTAAAATGGCTGGTGGCCCACACATCACACACTAATTAATTAGGTATCCCCTGATGTATACAATGCTTTGCTAATAATTTTTGGTAATGTTCAAACCATAATGGGGGTGGAGGGATTGTAGATTGTTCTTTGTAGTATCCATTGTTATTCGTGTCTCTTGGCTTTCACATTGCTGCTACACAGTCAGTTACAGTGCAGTTGCACACTGTTCAGGTGTACNGTTATTCGTGTCTCTTGGCTTTCACATTGCTGCTACACAGTCAGTTACAGTGCAGTTGCACACTGTTCAGGTGTACCGAAATGCACACCGGTATACATGGTGCATATTCTTTACCAGTTGCGTTCGGACCAAGAAGGACTGAGGAGGTATGACGGCAAATGCCTCANGTATACATGGTGCATATTCTTTACCAGTTGCGTTCGGACCAAGAAGGACTGAGGAGGTATGACGGCAAATGCCTCACCCTTATTCTCTTTGTTAGGCCGAACTTGAATATGGACACAGCTGTCTGTATCTCCTTGCTGTGAGACTAATGTCTCGTCTGTGCAGCAAATTGGTCATCGTTATATAGTCTGGTGCTAAATATGTGGAGGAGGGGAAGCTGTTCTTACTTGGGTTAGAGGTCATGACTGATTGGTACGACTCGGGAATATCAACACTATGCATCGCAGGATCGGGCAACTGACTTGCANGTTAGAGGTCATGACTGATTGGTACGACTCGGGAATATCAACACTATGCATCGCAGGATCGGGCAACTGACTTGCAGAGGTGTCTTATGGCATATCTTCCCTTGAGCTGATGTCCATCTGCTGGAAGCCATCCTGGTGTACCTTGACATCTCTGTCGTATGCACCTCACAACATGTATGTGGTGCTTCCAAAGCAGCTGACCCAGTCCATCTTGCTGCTAGGCCAGTGCAAATATTGTGTTTGACATCCGAGAGTGGATGGTTCCGAGCATTCACTAACTCCCCGGGTTGAGCTAAGCTGTTGGGTTTGGGGCATTCAGGGTAATAATGTTCTGGGTATATTTCTCCTGCCACCTTCGTGCAGCATCATTCATTTGAATTTAGAGCTGCCATCTCTGGTTCGAGTCATGTTCCAAATTTTTGATTTGGATATACTTTACCTCTGGTCCATGCAATGCTTAACCATGGACCAGTGCCACTGTGGTTCTGCCAATGGCTGCATTTACTACATGTAAAGGACAAAAGAGAGCATTGGTCAGGTGACTTTCCATTTCGTGTTTTTCTCTCCCATGTAGTCATAGCTGGGTGATGAGCTCCTGATTGCACAATTATGTGGGGATGGCATAGGGGTGAGACACTGTGGTGGTATATGGCATTGCTCCTAGCTTGAACACCATCGTTTCGACGCCCTTCTTATTAACTGGGTACTATTGTATGGTAGAACTGTAGTGGCAAAACCCCACCATTGAAAGAATTCATTTTGTAACACTGCATAGACTAACAGTGTGCTCACATTACTAATTGCATGTATTTATATCTGGTGACTAAACAAACCTGGCACAACAATAATGAACATAATGTCTTTAAATGGTTCACAAGGTTTTTGTGAGATCTGCTATTCTATCCTGCCTCTTCTCTGTGTCTTTTTGAGTTGACATTCCCTGCAGGCGCGCATGTATTTCCACATGTCTGTAGTGAGCCTCGGGTAGTGGCAATGCTCCACCACATGTAGCTGTGTCTGTTCTGCACCTGGATGGCCCAAGTGCGCATGAATGCAGGCAAACCTGTACACATACTCTCATGCTTCTTGTGGCACATATGTTCTCCACAATCAGAACTAGGGGGTTTGGCCTTGATGCCTTATCCACTAAACATATATTGTCTTCCATTCCCATTGCACGTTGTGTCCAGTCTGTTAGCACTCAGTGATATTACCTTGATTATGTGAACTTGGCAATCGACCTCTGCCTGGATGGATGGGGCAGTATCTCATGGGGAGGTAGGGCATTCTTGGTTATATAACCCAACTCTAGTAGAGGGGAATAGCTTCATTTGCCCTGTTATTTGCTGCACGCATATGTTGCTGACATTTCGAGAAAGGGAGTATGATATCACTGTCAGAGTCATCACATAGCACTTTTCTCTAGTCTGTGTCATTCGACAGTATGCCAGGAAGTTTGTTTTCTCGTCCTGGTACATATTCTATCACAAAGTCAATGATTAGAGCAGGATTGCTATACCTGATTAGTTTACCCCTAAGGCCCAGCTTGCTGTCCAACTATGTCATACATATAACATCAGTGCTCAGGATAAATGCCATTCCCTCTAGCTGCTGGCAATACTGAAGTAAGGCCCATATGATCGCTAAGCATTAGTGCCTGTTAGAGTGATAACTTTGATTAATGTCTGCGAACTTCGCACTGCCATAGCACACTTTAGATCGTAGAATACTCACCCCTCTGTGCAAAGAGAGAGGATTGAGAATAATATCAAAATTCCATCAAAATTCACGGGCGCCCAGACGAACTGCCGCCTTCCCGCACTCAAAAGGTCAAGAGTGCAGGACCTTATAGATTCCCAAGCCCATAGTAGAATTCCAAAAAAAATCTGTTCACCTGTCAATCCAAATTCCTGAATGCAACACGTAGTAGTTCACTTGTCAGTGGTCTAATAGATACACAAAATTTAAGTAAATTTCAAAATTCAAAATTTAAACAAAATCTCGAAAGTTAAAAATAGTGCCAAAAACATAAATTTAAATTCAAAATTAAATAAATAACCAACCGCGAAATTTAATTGGAAACAATCACAACATACACTATACTAGTGGTGGCTCGGGGGCGGGCGGAGTTTCTGCTTCGTCCGACGTCGTCGCGTCGGCCGATGGTCGCTGAGTGGACCGGCTGAAAAGCTAGTACGCAGGCTACCATTTGGTCGGGGCGGGGGCGGCGGGCGGTTGTGGGGGGCCTTCTGCCGCCGGACCAGGACTTAAAAAACAACACCCTAGGGCTCACTCACGCACTCCACTGAGATAACACACACACACACACACAGACAATAAAACTAACGATATAAACAACACACAAAACACACACGAACACAGAAACGCCACAACATCAAGTACAAGAACATTCGCGTACCAAGCCCTCTGTCTCCTATGGGCGGCAGGGTTGTGGTGGTAAGGGTGGAGCCAGAGGCACAGTTTTTAAATCATAACGTAACAAGTATATAATCACTTCTTCTTCTAAATTCTATTCTCAAGCCCCACTAATTCTATGTGTGAAATTTATTTAATATCCGTATAATGACAACACCCCAGATGGCCATTTGGCTAAGTGGGGTACCAAGTAGTTGTAGTATTTTTTTTTTTGCCATAGCGCATTATGAGCTTGTCCCTATGGTCGTCCAGATGGTAAATAACCGCTCCTGCGCCCACGTATGGCTGTAAATGCACTGTGTGGGATCGACCTGTGACAGTACATGACACTGTTGAAACTGTGTTTGTAGCATTTATAATGCCAGTTGAGCCAGCTTGTTCCATTTGTATTTGTATGGTGATAAGAAGTTCATATTGTTGGTGGCAATTTTGGCAAACCTGGGTATGTAATTGTGTTGCCAATTTGCACATTCTATAAACTTATGTAATTGTTTGTGGGTTTTCAGTGATTTGCCTTATGATTACTTAAGTAAATGTGCTGGGCGCACATAATTTCCTCCTGCACACACTACATGTCACGGGAAGTCTATGATGGTATGTATATCCTGCGTGGTATTTAGCAGACGACACATGTTGGTAGGTAGAAAGTCGCTTTATTACCTGCCCTAGGTGGCGGACATGTTTCTGAAAAGATTTTTACGAAATTATACTATTGTTCAAGTACGCGATAACAAACTCTCTGATAAAACTAGTAAGTAAGTACATTGGACATCATATATTACAATGTATACAGTACACATTTTAGTCAAAATTGGAACTTCCTTCCAATAGGCGTGTTAAATGTTATTTTCTCCCCCTATCAGATGGTCGAATGGGAACTTGGCAACATCGTGAGCAGAGATCCAGTGAAGTAAAAATTTGTGCATCACATATGCTGGCTAGCACTTCGTCCACACTGATCTAAGTGGGTTGCTTTCTATTTCTAACAGACGAAAATCTACACAAAAAATGTATACCTCTATCTTTATATGGTACGATGACAAACTCACACAGCATTTCCTCTACTTTCTCCCAGATTACTCGGTGCTCTTAAAAACTATACCATCGTGGTCCTGTGTACATGGGTGCACTGTTCACTGTTTGTATGGAATATTTGGCTGTGTTTGTCGCATGGAGTAAGTAATAAAAATACGAACATTTCTTGGCATTTTGACAAACCACATTGCACCACTTCACATTACTATACAGGCAATCTGCAAAGTTCTCAAGATGAACAGGCATGTTTACCTTATTGACCTGCTGTGTTTAAAGCTTATACTGTATATTGTTCGTTGGTTCCGATGTGCAGCTGCCGTGTTGTTATCTCGATGACAGCTTCCTAAGCCTCTAGCCACAGCTTTCCCAGTACTACTTCTTCATGTAGGCCATTTACCACAAATTAATTCATCTGTGAGAGTTGATCTCGGAGCTAAATGCCGATATCGGGTGTACATAGGTTGGCACCAGTGATGTCATAGTGGCTAGGTGTAAAACCCCATGGTAACATCGGATCTCTGCTGATGGTTCGAGTTTAGTTTGGATGAATGTGAGGCTAGCAGCTGTCTACCAAGTTAGAATACGGCTGTTCATTCGCTTCGATGGGATGCGTACCAGACAGTTGGCACCTGTCGGGATTTGTGTTACTGCCTTTTTATTGCAGGTTGTGTCTGGGTGTTGCTGTCTGTCTGCAGGGAGACTAGAATATGGCGAGTCTCCCCTCACTTCCACTACCATTGCTCGTCATACATGTCCTTCTTANTGTCTGCAGGGAGACTAGAATATGGCGAGTCTCCCCTCACTTCCACTACCATTGCTCGTCATACATGTCCTTCTTAGGTCTCACCATGTTTTGTAGGCATGAAGGAGTGCATCGTCTAATGCAATCGGCTGGTTGTATCCAAACGAGCTTTCTGCATTACTGAGTGAGGTTCGATATGGCTGAAAAGTTTAAGTTTCCGAGCTAGAATCTCTTTACCTCTCTCTCTTTCTCATTGTTTCTCACCATAAAACTGGGCATTTAGTCTGCTATTGTTTCATCAACTGCGAACATGTCCCTTAGTCCCCTGATATGTGGAGTCTATTCGCCGCCAGGTTGGTGACTCTTCTTATACTGTGCCGCCCAGATGTGCACTCACGTGCTTGGCCCATGCCTGCGGTGCACTTTACTATTCCAATCGTTCACTGCCCAGTTTGAGAATCACTTCTACAACCACAGTGTTCGCACCTGCAAACTCCAGTTGAGTTATGATCTTAGGGTGGTGGGAGTGTCACACTTGCACTTGTATAGGCATGCAAACTGTTCTGGTCGTAGGCACTTTACCCACTCTCGACACAATCCAGTCCATGTTTGCCAATGTACATGGGGCCTCGACTCCTTGGCACGCAGCCTCATGGCATGGTAGCATGGAAGACATTTCATGGTTGTTCTATGGCGTTGTCTGTAAAGCGATTTTTGTGCCTCCTTCTGCATATTTAGTCGACANTAAACTGTTCTGGTCGTAGGCACTTTACCCACTCTCGACACAATCCAGTCCATGTTTGCCAATGTACATGGGGCCTCGCCTCCTTGGCACGCAGCCTCATGGCATGGTAGCATGGAAGACATTTCATGGTTGTTCTATGGCGTTGTCGGTAAAGCGATTTTTGTGCCTCCTTCTGCATATTTAGTCGACACATTGTGATCCCTTGAGCATGATAAACACATGAANCACATGAATGCAGGCAAACCTGTACACATACTCTCATGCTTCTTGTGGCACATATGTTCTCCACAATCAGAACTAAGGGGTTTGGCCTTGATGCCTTATCCACTAAACATATATTGTCTTCCATTCCCATTGCACGTTGTGTCCAGTCTGTTAGCACTCAGTGATATTACCTTGATTATGTGAACTTGGCAATCGACCTCTGCCTGGATGGATGGGGCAGTATCTCATGGGGAGGTAGGGCATTCTTGGTTATATAACCCAACTCTAGTAGAGGGGAATAGCTTCATTTGCCCTGTTATTTGCTGCACGCATATGTTGCTGACATTTCGAGAAAGGGAGTATGATATCACTGTCAGAGTCATCACATAGCACTTTTCTCTAGTCTGTGTCATTCGACAGTATGCCAGGAAGTTTGTTTTCTCGTCCTGGTACATATTCTATCACAAAGTCAATGATTAGAGCAGGATTGCTATACCTGATTAGTTTACCCCTAAGGCCCAGCTTGCTGTCCAACTATGTCATACATATAACATCAGTGCTCAGGATAAATGCCATTCCCTCTAGCTGCTGGCAATACTGAAGTAAGGCCCATATGATCGCTAAGCATTAGTGCCTGTTAGAGTGATAACTTTGATTAATGTCTGCGAACTTCGCACTGCCATAGCACACTTTAGATCGTAGAATACTCACCCCTCTGTGCAAAGAGAGAGGATTGAGAATAATATCAAAATTCCATCAAAATTCACGGGCGCCCAGACGAACTGCCGTCTTCCCGCACTCAANAGAGGATTGAGAATAATATCAAAATTCCATCAAAATTCACGGGCGCCCAGACGAACTGCCGTCTTCCCGCACTCAAAAGGTCAAGAGTGCAGGACCTTATAGATTCCCAAGCCCATAGTAGAATTCCAAAAAAAATCTGTTCACCTGTCAATCCAAATTCCTGAATGCAACACGTAGTAGTTCACTTGTCAGTGGTCTAATAGATAAACAAAATTTAAGTAAATTTCAAAATTCAAAATTTAAACAAAATCTCGAAAGTTAAAAATAGTGCCAAAAACATAAATTTAAATTCAAAATTAAATAAATAACCAACCGCGAAATTTAATTGGAAACAATCACAACATACACTATACTAGTGGTGGCTCGGGGGCGGGCGGAGTTTCTGCTTCGTCCGACGTCGTCGCGTCGGCCGATGGTCGCTGAGTGGACCGGCTGAAAAGCTAGTACGCAGGCTACCATTTGGTCGGGGCGGGGGCGGCGGGCGGTTGTGGGGGGCCTTCTGCCGCCGGACCAGGACTTAAAAAACAACACCCTAGGGCTCACTCACGCACTCCACTGAGATAACACACACACACACACACAGACAATAAAACTAACGATATAAACAACACACAAAACACACACGAACACAGAAACGCCACAACATCAAGTACAAGAACATTCGCGTACCAAGCCCTCTGTCTCCTATGGGCGGCAGGGTTGTGGTGGTAAGGGTGGAGCCAGAGGCACAGTTTTTAAATCATAACGTAACAAGTATATAATCACTTCTTCTTCTAAATTCTATTCTCAAGCCCCACTAATTCTATGTGTGAAATTTATTTAATATCCGTATAATGACAACACCCCAGATGGCCATTTGGCTAAGTGGGGTACCAAGTAGTTGTAGTATTTTTTTTTTTGCCATAGCGCATTATGAGCTTGTCCCTATGGTCGTCCAGATGGTAAATAACCGCTCCTGCGCCCACGTATGGCTGTAAATGCACTGTGTGGGATCGACCTGTGACAGTACATGACACTGTTGAAACTGTGTTTGTAGCATTTATAATGCCAGTTGAGCCAGCTTGTTCCATTTGTATTTGTATGGTGATAAGAAGTTCATATTGTTGGTGGCAATTTTGGCAAACCTGGGTATGTAATTGTGTTGCCAATTTGCACATTCTATAAACTTATGTAATTGTTTGTGGGTTTTCAGTGATTTGCCTTATGATTACTTAAGTAAATGTGCTGGGCGCACATAATTTCCTCCTGCACACACTACATGTCACGGGAAGTCTATGATGGTATGTATATCCTGCGTGGTATTTAGCAGACGACACATGTTGGTAGGTAGAAAGTAGTTTTATTACCTGCCCTAGGTGGCGGACATGTTTCTGAAAAGATTTTTACGAAATTATACTATTGTTCAAGTACGCGATAACAAACTCTCTGATAAAACTAGTAAGTAAGTACATTGGACATCATATATTACAATGTATACAGTACACATTTTAGTCAAAATTGGAACTTCCTTCCAATAGGCGTGTTAAATGTTATTTTCTCCCCCTATCAGATGGTCGAATGGGAACTTGGCAACATCGTGAGCAGAGATCCAGTGAAGTAAAAATTTGTGCATCACATATGCTGGCTAGCACTTCGTCCACACTGATCTAAGTGGGTTGCTTTCTATTTCTAACAGACGAAAATCTACACAAAAAATGTATACCTCTATCTTTATATGGTACGATGACAAACTCACACAGCATTTCCTCTACTTTCTCCCAGATTACTCGGTGCTCTTAAAAACTATACCATCGTGGTCCTGTGTACATGGGTGCACTGTTCACTGTTTGTATGGAATATTTGGCTGTGTTTGTCGCATGGAGTAAGTAATAAAAATACGAACATTTCTTGGCATTTTGACAAACCACATTGCACCACTTCACATTACTATACAGGCAATCTGCAAAGTTCTCAAGATGAACAGGCATGTTTACCTTATTGACCTGCTGTGTTTAAAGCTTATACTGTATATTGTTCGTTGGTTCCGATGTGCAGCTGCCGTGTTGTTATCTCGATGACAGCTTCCTAAGCCTCTAGCCACAGCTTTCCCAGTACTACTTCTTCATGTAGGCCATTTACCACAAATTAATTCATCTGTGAGAGTTGATCTCGGAGCTAAATGCCGATATCGGGTGTACATAGGTTGGCACCAGTGATGTCATAGTGGCTAGGTGTAAAACCCCATGGTAACATCGGATCTCTGCTGATGGTTCGAGTTTAGTTTGGATGAATGTGAGGCTAGCAGCTGTCTACCAAGTTAGAATACGGCTGTTCATTCGCTTCGATGGGATGCGTACCAGACAGTTGGCACCTGTCGGGATTTGTGTTACTGCCTTTTTATTGCAGGTTGTGTCTGGGTGTTGCTGTCTGTCTGCAGGGAGACTAGAATATGGCGAGTCTCCCCTCACTTCCACTACCATTGCTCGTCATACATGTCCTTCTTATGTCTCGCCATGTTTTGTAGGCATGAAAGAGTGCATCGTCTAATGCAATCGGCTGGTTGTATCCAAACGAGCTTTCTGCATTACTGAGTGAGGTTCGATATGGCTGAAAAGTTTAAGTTTCCGAGCTAGAATCTCTTTACCTCTCTCTCTCTTTCTCATTGTTTCTCACCATAAAACTGGGCATTTAGTCTGCTATTGTTTCATCAACTGCGAACATGTCCCTTAGTCCCCTGATATGTGGAGTCTATTCGCCGCCAGGTTGGTGACTCTTCTTATACTGTGCCGCCCAGATGTGCACTCACGTACTTGGCCCATGCCTGCGGTGCACTTTACTATTCCAATCGTTCACTGCCCAGTTTGAGAATCACTTCTACAACCACAGTGTTCGCACCTGCAAACTCCAGTTGAGTTATGATCTTAGGGTGGTGGGAGTGTCACACTTGCACTTGTATAGGCATGCAAACTGTTCTGGTCGTAGGCACTTTACCCACTCTNCAAACTGTTCTGGTCGTAAGCACTTTACCCACTCTCGACACAATCCAGTCCATGTTTGCCAATGTACATGGGGCCTCGACTCCTTGGCACGCAGCCTCATGGCATGGTAGCATGGAAGACATTTCATGGTTGTTCTATGGCGTTGTCTGTAAAGCGATTTTTGTGCCTCCTTCTGCATATTTAGTCGACACATTGTGATCCCTTGAGCATGATAAACACATGAACACACCACCGCTAAAAGTCGCCAACTCTTTTGCATATGCAGAGCATCGGTTGCATTTGGTACAACAGGTTACACACCTCCACAGCATGGTAAAATATGGTTTCATCTCATTTAGTGTCGTCACATGTAATAGGTAACTTTGTGGTGTCTAAGTCACAAGATGTTCTACTCTTACGAGGACTTATATGCTCTCCACGCGGTGATACCAAATACGCTAGAAGGAGAATGCAGGACAATTTTATACTATCAACACAGCCGTACTTGCGAAGAGCGACAGTGCTGGTATCTAGCACTGCTGTGTGATGGTCGCACCTTGTTCACAGAGCAGTGTATGCACTCCAGAAAAGTTTCAAACCCATTTCGTCATGATGCGCAAACTAGTAAATAAAATCCTTTGAAAAAAAAATTGAGTTATTTTTTTACTCTTTGACTGTCATGTTGAAGTAAATATATTTACTGAAGTATAAATAGTATCTTCTAAAAAAAATTACTAATTAGTAAACTGCAAATTTTTAAACAAAATTGCAATAAAATTTTTCCAAAGCAATTAATATTTTTGTTTGAANACTAATTAGTAAACTGCAAATTTTTAAACAAAATTGCAATAAAATTTTTCCAAAGCAATTAATATTTTTGTTTGAAGAGATAACTTTGGTTCATTGTGGGGAATATATCGAGAAAAGGCAAAAGTTCTCAAAAAAAGTTTAGCCAGAAGGCAATACATTTCTTGGTTTTCATTTAATAGCCCGTTGATTCCCGAGAAAAATTAATGTGCGAATCACAAAATGAGGTGTAATGAGGCATCGAATTACATGTCGTAGTTAAATTTATATTTATTGTTGTGTAAGTTTTATATAATCAGTTTTATGTGTATTATATTAGCATCAAGTGTAAATTAGTTATATGCTATAATAAATGTTTAATTATAGTACCTTTAAGTAACACTGTTACCACTGCACTTCCAGATAGAAATTTTAAGACATTTTCTGGTAAAAAAATATTTGTGATTCAAATTTTTGCTATCGTATTTTCTATTTGGAGAGGCGTATCGATATAAAAATGTTAATTCACATGATTCGCACTTTATTACTTTGAGACATATAAATTCAACCATATTAAATACGACCCTGGCATATAAAGTTACCGTATCCAATATTAATTACCTTCTTTTTACGTTAATACAGTTATGCTATACATAATACAGTATAACAAAATTTCGAAATATAAGTATGAGTTATATAAATAAGGTAAAATACTGAAAATATTAACTCTATTGTCCAGTTAACAATAAACCATAATTAGGTCGTTATAAATCAGTGCTGTTGGCTGTAATATAATGTCTCTGCATTACCNTCCAGTTAAAAATAAACCATAATTAGGTCGTTATAAATCAGTGCTGTTGGCTGTAATATAATGTCTCTGCATTACACAATTTTGACAATTCGCTTAACAAATACATTTATAAATCCCTGATTTCAACAACTCTTAGCATTCATGCAAATATGACTTGTATGTACGTCGTAATTTATACATTTATGAATGGAATAAAATAAACAACTTCCAATTCCATAATGTTAATTCTATGGAACTTTATTGACGAGATTCAATTAGGACAATATCGCCAACTGCTCTTCACATTTGACTGTTACAAGCGGCTTCACACAGAAATAATGGTTGAAGAAACTATGCTACAGATTTACCATGTACCAGCAGAATAATTTGGGACGACTATCTATGATAATAATGAACCTAGTGGATAATCTCTGTGAAGAACATCTGTGACTCTAAGTGTTTCACGCTTCCCACCATGGTGAAACAGGTTCAATCCCCGGCTGGGTCACTCCTGGATTTTCGCATGTGGGAATCGTGCCAGACGATGCTCCTGGTAGGCAGATTTTCTCGGGGTCTCCTGTTTCCCACGCTCTTTCATTCAGGCGCTGCTCCATTCCACCTCAATCACCCTCATCGGTTCTCAATACCTCGCTGTTAAGAGTCACCCGAATTTCTTCACTCAGTCACTCTCTAAGTGTTCGATGAGGTTTACGTCCTTACCATACTGCTACAATATATATAAGGCATATAATATGTAAGGAAATAATGTACCAAATAATATTTAATGTAATAGTAAAATTATATCCTACTACCTCATTAAGTGTCAAGAATTTTTTCTCCCAGGTTATACCTCTATATCGTTCCTATACAAAGTATTACTTACGATTTTAAATGTGCATTTCTTTCTTAGCTTATTGTTTTCTTAAGTTTNATATCGTTCCTATACAAAGTATTACTTACGATTTTAAATGTGCATTTCTTTCTTAGCTTATTGTTTTCTTAAGTTTGAACCCTCCTAGTGTGGTAATTTGCACTATTTCCCAATCTATTTATTAAGAAATAAAAACATTTGATAACAAAAATTTGAAAGCATCCATAAGACATTTCAATTGGAGCAGATTTCTCAATCAATCCAATCATTTTTTATTTTAAATTGCTGCAAGATACGTTCAAAAAGTTAACTAAGTATTCATATAAATAGAACATTTTCTGGCCGACAACAAATAAATGCACTTATTGGGATACAAAAACTTTGCATTGTTTTGCCATTATAAATGTCCTCTAGTGTGTAAGACTCTCTCATACAATGGAATTTTATTCCTGCATCCAGAATGTGGCAATGTACTTCAGGCCCAACCTGCTACATACTGTTTGATATTTTCCTGACAAAGTTCTAAATTTTCTGAATCTACGCTGTCTGCATTGGTGGCTGATTCACTTGTTGAATTACTGGTGACAGTTTGTACCAATTGCATAGAACAGGCAGATTTCAAGAAACCATCCCTCTTCAATAAATATTTAGCTAAGTCAATTTCACAGTATATCCATCTTTAGAGGGCCTGAGAAATTGATTAGAAATGGTTGCTCTAATTGAATACCTGAATTTCGAGCAGTCTGTAGTTTCATTTTTCCCTTTCTTACCATGTAGAACTGAGAAGAGATTTTCAATGCAATCCCATGTATGATACCGAGTACACAGAAACTATAAATAATACTTATTTCTTAATTAAATCCATAATTGTTTCAGAATTGCAAAATTATCATTTAACCATTTGGACGAGAGGAGGGGGTTCTTTACGACATACATAAATTGAGAACTTACATATTTATTATATATTATTCCATTTCTTCAAGTAAATCCAGAGACGCAAGGATTCTTTATTTGCTCTTCCAAACACCTTAGGTGATTTTGGTATGCTAGAATTTAAGACATCGAATAGAGGGTCAAACTTCTCTAAGAACTTGACTGTTGATGTAGCTGGAGGTGTAATGCTGTGAGTCAATATTCCTCGACTTCCAGAATTGCTCAGCAATTGAGCAGCGAGACAAAGATGCGTTGGTGATAATGATGCAGATCTATATTTGTTTTTCATATTGGGTGCAAGCCGGGATTGACATATTTGCTTTATCGTAAAATATACGTACATACTTCCATTAGATTTTTCCTTCATTCTCTTGTTTTAAAATATGAGATTTGACCTGCCCAATGATTTATTTAATGGCCGCGGTACGGTATCCGCGAACAATTGAGTGCCAATGGGGTGGCGCACCATCCTGCTGAAAAATGAAGTCCCCAACAAGGAAGGAAACAATCCCTTTGTAAGCATGTCCAAATAAGGGATTGCAGTAACAGTGGGATCGTGAAATAAAGGGCCAAAAATAGTGTCTTTGGATACAGCGCAAAACACGTTCAATTTGGGGGAAGCGCGCTCGTGTTCGGTGGTTTCCTGTGGAGGCTCCTGACCCCATATCCGCTCCTTGTGCCAGTTCACCTTACCACTTGTATGGAGCGTCGCTTCATCGCTAAAAACCAGTTTAGACATGAAGGCATAGTATACCTCGTTCTGGGCACATAAAGGAAACATCAGACCGTCCCTTTCACATTGACGTGTCGAATGCGAACTCGCTTCCCCCTCACCACATCATACCGAGAGTTACGAACGCCATCCAAACCGTAACACCGGACATGCTGACAAGAGCGTGGAACGAGTTTGATTATCGCGTAGATATCGTTCGGGCTGCTCATGGTGGTCACATTGAACATTTATGAATGTATTGTAAACAAACTTCATGGTTCCATGGTTCATTTGATTGGTCAATCAAGGTTGTGGGTTGTTTGGTTTTGATATTATAGACCTTCAAATTTGGGGTATTCTTTTATACTCAACCTGTATATCTTGAAAAACGGCTTTCGCTCATCTATTCCAAGTAGCCTGGGAGTGTTAAACTACTGGATACCTGGTCTCAGATAAAAACCTTCGGGATGTGACTACATTATGCAATATTTCGTGCATCAGAAACTACCTATAACTTCAAGTGTTTCATAATCAGTAGCATCTTTTGTAAAAAATATCCAGAAATCTGCTTGAATTTTTTCTTAATCTCTCTTACACTGAAGAGCCAAAAAAAAAACTGATACACCTGCTAATATCTTGNTGTTTGGTTTTGATATTATAGACCTTCAAATTTGGGGTATTCTTTTATACTCAACCTGTATATCTTGAAAAACGGGTTTCGCTCATCTATTCCAAGTAGCCTGGGAGTGTTAAACTACTGGATACCTGGTCTCAGATAAAAACCTTCGGGATGTGACTACATTATGCAATATTTCGTACATCAGAAACTACCTATAACTTCAAGTGTTTCATATTCAGTAGCATCTTTTGTAAAAAATATCCAAAAATCTGCTTGAATTTTTTCTTAATCTCTCTTACACTGAAGAGCCAAAAAAAAACTGATACACCTGCTAATATCTTGTAGCGCCCCTCCCCCCTTACCACGCAGAAGTGCCGCAAGACGACGTGACATGGACTCGACTAATGTCTGAAGGTATGCAGGAGGCAATTCACACCATGAATCCAGCAGGGCAGTCCACAAATCCAATCTGCGCCAATTTGGAAAGGGTTGAACGTCTGTCACGTTTCATGATTCTCGTCAGTCGTTGTTTGCCCCGTTCTTCCACGATCTTTTTCCGGCCTCAGCGATGTCGAAGATGTGATGTTTTACCGGATTCTTGATATGCACGNCTTCCACGATCTTTTTCCGGCCTCAGCGATGTCGAAGATGTGATGTTTTACCGGATTCTTGATATGCACGGTACACTCGTGAAATGGTCGTACGCGAACCTCCAAATGTTATCGCTACCTCGGAGATGCTATGTCCCATCTCTCGTGCACCGACTATAACACCACATTCAAACTCACTTAAATCTTGATAACCTGTCATTGTAGCAGCAGTAACCGATCTAGCTGCCGACCACATCTCGTTACTCTGATTGGTTCCATACCTCTGTTATTTGCATATGCATGTATATGCCAGTTTTTTTTACTCTTCAGTGTATTATTACAATGTAACAAAATAATAACTTTGGTTCTACTTCACTGCTGTCAAGCGATTGCGTATATGTATATATATATATTCGTTCAATTCACCATCTGGGGTATAGCATGTCAGCAACTAGCCGTGCTCTGCGTGAAAAGTGAGTAGGACAGCCATCTTGTTGACGCCAAAGTGTTAATCTCAGAGCGAGAGGGACATCTTCTATCAGCTGATAAAAAATATTTTTTATGAAGTCTGCATATGCTGCACCATTCAATTGCCCTTCAAAAAAATATAGGCCTATGACACGATGTCAGAAATCCACACCAAGTATTAAGGCTCCACACATGCTGGTTATCCACTTGACGGAGCCAATGTGGGTTGACTGCGGACCAGTAATGGGCATTATGTATGTTAATGTCACCATTACTCTTGAATGTGGCCTCATCAGTTCACAAAATACTGAAGCACGGTCCTCGCTCAGGCTCCAGTTGCAGAAATCAATGCTCTCAGGAAAGTCATTATTCCCAAGTTCTTGGTGCAGATGTACATGGTACGGATGTAAACGATTATCAGCGAGGATTCTCCACACCGTACTTTAAGACAATCCTGAGTTGCGGGCAATCCTCCGTGTAGAAACATGAGGATTAACTATTACAGCAGCAAGTACATTAATAGCCCTCTCGTCTCTCACAAGTCATCTGATGCGACGACATGTGTTGCTGTTGCGTGTTGGTTGCATTAGCCTGGTTGTGCGCACACGACATGCAAGGTGCTGGAAGACATTGTACGGGTGATGGATGCGCTGTGGGCATTTCTCTGCGTACAAACGGGCAGCAGCTCTGCAGTTCCGATGCCATTCTCCTAGTATTATCAGGATGTCGAAAGCTTCTTCGTTTGTAAATGGCATTCCATTCAGAAAGCAACACCTCAGACAGACAATGTTNTTATCAGGATGTCGAAAGCTTCTTCGTTTGTAAATGGCATTCCATTCAGAAAGCAACACCTCAGACAGACAATGTTTGACACTGAAACAACACGCACGATTAATGGTTGCAATGTAAAACGTATGACTGTCTGAATGAACGACCTTTCGATTAGTTAACTTGCATGCAAAGCCTGTAGTTCCTGTAAATGGTAGATGGCTTATATGCTTGCTGCTTAGTGCTGAACTATTATCTGCTTTTGCTCGGAAACAGTCTAATACTTACTGCACGAGTCCATGCAGTAAGGCACACTGCTAGTATCAAAGCGNTCTGCTTTTGCTCGGAAACAGTCTAATACTTACTGCACGAGTCCATGCAGTAAGGCACACTGCTAGTATCAAAGCGAGTCTCACACTCTAACCGGCAATACCGTAATGCTGCACATTGTGTATCTGAAGTGCATAGTTTACGCAAAACCAATGATAATTGGATAAACTTAACTGTTAAAGTGGTATAACCACATGCGATGTGAATAGATTTTTCGAAACTTTACAACACTATAGTGGGAAAAAGAGAGATAAACTAATCCAGATTCAAAGTTCTACTCATGCTACATACACCAGCAGTAGAATATTGAGATTGTCACTAGAGTGAAACATGTTGGGTATGCAAGTAAAGCAAGTAGGACTTTGATTCTGGATGATTAGTATTAGTTCCGAGAGAATTCTCCAGAGTTAACCACGATCACAATCCCCCCCCCCCTTTTTTCCTTTCTTATTTCTCTTCACTTCCCCTCCTCACATGCTTCCAAATCAGCCTATATAAGTGTTAAATATGGAAAAAAAACTTTAGTCGAGGTCGAGAGCATTTAAAGGATCAACATCTCCTTTCCAAGAGCAGAAGGAATAAGGAATCAGAACAAAGATGAAAAGGTAGAGATGTCTAATAAATATACCTTACAAAATATTAAAATTATACNGGAATAAGGAATCAGAACAAAGATGAAAAGGTAGAGATGTCTAATAAATATACCTTACAAAATATTAAAATTATACATATAATTTTAATATTATATAAAGTAAATTTATTAAATATTTTTTTCTTTTCATGTTTGTTTTTTGTTCTTTATTACCGATGGTGGTAATAAACTGGTANTATTAAATATTTTTTTCTTTTCATGTTTGTTTTTTGTTCTTTATTACCGATGGTGGTAATAAACTGGTACCTCGTTTTTTTAGAATTGCTAAAATATTTTTCATTGCACACGCTATGACAAATGAGTCCTCCAGGAATGCACGACGCAGACCACTGACTCCAATAGTCTGGGTTGAAAAGAGGGATGTGGAACCTCTGTTCGTCCCTCCTCCCCCCTCAAAGAGGTTACACCACAGCTGGCGAGAACACTGACCTTTAAATATTTTGAGGACATGACTGCATTCAGAAAAAACACGTTGTATGCAGGGGAAAAAAGGGGAAGGGCTTGCTAGCAGTTCAGTTACAGTGACGAATATAAATTTTTCTTGATCGTTACCAGGGGGCCGCGGTGGCTGAACAGTTAGTCTGCTCGCCTCCCACCAAGGCGAACTGGGTTCAATCCCCTGTCGGGCCACCCCCAGACTTTTGCATGTGGGAATCGTGCCAGAAGTTGCTGCTGGTCGGCGGGTTTTCTCGGGGATCTCCCACTTCCCCCGCAACTTCATTCCGGCGCTGTTCCATACTCACCTCAATCACCCTCATCGGCTCTCAAGACCTCGCTGTTAAGAGCGGTCCAAATATTTTCACTAAATTGATAGTTACCATGGATAGATATTATCTCTTATAAGATTGCGAAAATAAAAATTTTAAGCAATGGCTACCAATTCTTATAACTAAATTTTTTGTTTGCCATAATTGCAAATGAATTGTGTTTACATTGTTTAGGTAGCACTCTCAAACGGGGTCGTGTATCTATATTGTACACAGTTTGGCGGATCTGGACCGAATTTGGTAAGGATGCATTTCAGTGGCCAACTTAAAAATACTGTGTAGTCCACAATGGGCTCCACAAAACATGTTCGTGAATCTCCGGACCTATATTGGGTCTGAAACCTCTATAACAGGGTCGTGTATCTCTTATTGCCCTATTATAACCGGGCAACGCTGAGTAGTTCTGCTAGTATTTAATATGTAATTGATATAATTCATCACATAGTGATGTACAAGACCATACATAAGGGGATGGTTCAAGGGGTTCGAACCCTCCTCATTGACCTATGATAATTTTTTCATTGTGTCACAGTTACGAACAAAAATGTATGTGCAATATTTCAATGTTGAGTGAATAATTTTGTTTTTATTTAATGCAATGGNTCACAGTTACGAACAAAAATGTATGTGCAATATTTCAATGTTGAGTGAATAATTTTGTTTTTATTTAATGCAATGGATAGAATTGTTTTGTTAAACTTCAAAATATTCTATGAGCAGGAAAATACTCTTTGTATTCTTGTAACAACTTAACTATATATGTTTGTAGACGTAGAGTGGTTTTAATTTGTAATTGGTTCCACTCATATGGATCGTGAATGGTAAAAATTTACTTAAGAAACTTTACCTCAAGACTTCAAAGAAAACTGCCTCCATTGCTGATGGCCCTGAATATACAAGAAAACCATTTTGGAGTAAAGTTTAAATTACCCAGAAGATTGCAAATCAAAATCGACAGGTTTTACGTATTATGTGAAATAGCTTACATATTTCTGACATTTAAAACTAAATATCCTGCTAAATACCTCGTGTAATTGCCAGCTGCTTAACTTCTTCATCACATGTCCGGGGTCTTTGAACATGTACAGCTTGTATTGAAGCAGGAGGCCACACTATTAAGTAATTTTTGTATAGGGTTACAATTAAATTTAAATTTAATATTTTCATGTTCATTCTAAATAACATCAAAAATTACCTCAATTATCCATTTCCAATATATGGCTACTTAATAAAACATATATCATTTGGTCTCTTCTAACATCCCTAAAAGTTTGTGTAGTTGATATTTTTTACACCTGGTATAAAGTTAAAACATTTTTCCGATAGTCTAAGCCATCGCAACTCAGTTGATCCGCTGTAGGCATAGACCCCTCTTCTACCCCCTCCCCCTCTCACGGTCTATGTTTTCAGTGACTCACGAAGCTCCTCTGCGTATTTGTGCTGCATGTCGATAAATCGCACGATACTATCGCGGAGTTAAATTTAACTTGCTTTATTAAAACCACGTAGCTTTTGTTAGTTTCATTCTTCCGTGCAAAAATGAACGAGCTAACATAAAAGTGGTTTACGAGTACATATANTCACAGTTACGAACAAAAATGTATGTGCAATATTTCAATGTTGAGTGAATAATTTTGTTTTTATTTAATGCAATGAATAAAATTTGTTTTGTTAAACTTCAAAATATTCTATGAGGAGGAAAATACTCTTTGTATTCTTGTAAAAACTTAACTATATATGTTTGTAGACGTAGAGTGGTTTTAATTTGTAATTGGTTCCACTCATATGGCTCGTGAATTGTAAAAATTTACTTAAGAAACTTTACCTCAAGACTTCAAAGAAAACTGCCTCCATTGCTGATGGCCCTGAATATACAAGAAAACCATTTTGGAGTAAAGTTTAAATTACCCAGAAGATTGCAAATCAAAATCGACAGGTTTTACGTATTATGTGAAATAGCTTACATATTTCTGACATTTAAAACTAAATATCCTGCTAAATACCTCGTGTAATTGCCAGCTGCTTAACTTCTTCATCACATGTCCGGGGTCTTTGAACATGTACAGCTTGTATTGAAGCAGGAGGCCACACTATTAAGTAATTTTTGTATAGGGTTACAATTAAGTTTAAATATAATATTTTCATGTTCATTCTAAATAAAATCAAAAATTACCTCAATTATCCATTTCCAATATATGGCTACTTAATAAAACATATATCATTTGGTCTCTTCTAACATCCCTAAAAGTTTGTGTAGTTGATATTTTTTACACCTGGTATAAAGTTAAAACATTTTTCCGATAGTCTAAGCCATCGCAACTCAGTTGATCCGCTGTAGGCATAGACCCCTCTTCTACCCCCTCCCCCTCTCACGGTCTATGTTTTCAGTGACTCACGAAGCTCCTCTGCGTATTTGTGCTGCATGTCGAAAATTCGCATGAGACTATCGCGGAGTTAAATTTAACTTGCTTTATTAAAACAACGTAGCTTTTGTTAGTTTCATTCTTCCGTGCAAAAATGAACGAGCTAACATAAAAGTGGTTTACGAGTACATATANACGTAGCTTTTGTTAGTTTCATTCTTCCGTGCAAAAATGAACGAGCTAACATAAAAGTGGTTTACGAGTACATATAAAAGGTAGAAGCAGGGTTTTACCTTGAGTGATTTAGGCTTAAGGAGACGGCACCTCCTAACCACTTGCCACTGCTCGGTGGCCGATTATGAATTAGAAACACCGTCGCCACATGGGCGTGACGCACAAGCGATCACTGCCCCAGACGGCCAGCGTGAATCCGCACTGAAAAAGAACTTGTGTTAATACATAGTTCTAAATTTAAAAATTAAAGAATATTTTAAACTATTCACGTTTGCACCTATTATAATGGTGTTTAATTATGCTACATAACTATCATCTTCAGCAGGCATTCTAAGGTAAGAAAGCAATACCATTTTCGCTAGCCACTTGGATAAAAGAGTGTAATGAATCAATAAAATATCATCATGTTTACAAAACTGTGTTCGTTCTTCGACTAATAATAATCATAATCCATAATCCAACAGTGGTTTCTGCCTCATGCAGAGTCAGCATGAATGATTTTTGAGCTAACGTCAATGGAGTCAGTTGCTATTCTCAAAGATAGACCTACGTTCCGGCCAGCCTGAAGAATGGATTACATAAGGCGGGGATGGAGCTGCGTTGTGATTAAAGGGCGGAGTAAACGGGAAAAATTGGAGGAAACTTCTGTTAAGTTTCCCCACATTTGATAACATCCGTGTTTGAACCCGCCGGGGATCGAACACAGATTACCTTGATAGGAGGTGAATGCGCTAGCCATTCAGCCACTGGCACCGTTCTTTGAATAACGTTTTATGAAAATTAATTGAAAACGTACGAAGTGACTAAGAGACTGGTAATAAAGTAATAAGAACACCAATATATTTTCTGCTAAGTAAAGATAAATGAAGGTATCACAATTGAAAGAGGCCTATCATAGGAAACTTAATGTGTTTTTCTAAATGATGAAATTACTAACTATGTTAAACCTAAACCTGTCTAAAAACTAACGTAACAGTGTGTTTTATACACTAGAGTAATGATTAATTTTACCAACATTTTGCGCTAAGCTGTGAGTGTGTTCATTACATAAGCGCACACACTGATATCGAAGTTACTTATTGAATTTTACATTGTACATATATGCGTAGTTGCTCGTAAAAAATNTAAGCGCACACACTGATATCGAAGTTACTTATTGAATTTTACATTGTACATATATGCGTAGTTGCTCGTAAAAAATGTATTTTATAAATACTGACATTACTGAGATACTGAACTAAGATATTCGACATACTAACATTTATTTATATCNAAAATGTATTTTATAAATACTGACATTACTGAGATACTGAACTAAGATATTCGACATACTAACATTTATTTATATCGCCTAGGTAAAAAGAAAGCATAAGAATGTGAAGCGATTCCTAGAAATTTCTCGCAGCACATAAGATAAATGACCACAGTTCTTACACCCGTCTATCGTAATGTTATTTTACTACGATCGATAAGGCCAACAATTGCTCGCCCATTAAGTGCGCCATCGCTGTATACGCAAGATACTCAACTGGCGTGCAGGGTTTCTGTCGTGTAGCGTATACCTAGGAGTTTTTAAGCAGTGGGCGTATCATTTTATTTGTAAAAAGTATATATAAAAGTACAGTGCGGGCGTCTTGGGTAGTTTAGTTGATTCATATCAAGTATTAACATTTTAAGATATAATTGCTTGAAAATGCCGTTTCTGGCCATGTTGAAGGGTTTGAATAAAATATTTCCTATACTATATTTCTATACGCGATATCCTGAATGTAGGGGAGACTGGTTACGGTTTTAACAATTTTGCTATGATCGCTCGTAGCATAGCCATTCTGGCTGTAAACAACAAATAAGTCGCTTGACATAGAAGAGTAATCATTTGTCTTCAAATTTATATTAAACTAATAGGCCTAGATGCAGTAGTTGCCAGACAGGAGACGTTTCACAAAACGTGTGCCACTGTTACAACCAGCGTTGCCAGATTTTTTTCGGGCAAAGAGGGATTTTGAAACCTTTTGAGTAAAAAAAAAGCGGGATTCTTTCGTCAAAAGCGGGACGTAATTAAAAAAAAGTATAATAAGTAGTTTTTTATTACTTATCCTTATAGTTGAGTTTCAAATTAAGTTACAATGATGAGAGATAGCAATAGAAAATGTTTTTTAAAAATGAAAATACGTTACTATACTAATAACAATAACTGTCTGGTTTACCCTGTAAGGTAGTTAAGTCTTAGGAATATAAATAAGAAATACATTACTTACGAATTACTTATTTATATTTCTCTGAAGATTTAACTTCTTTTAAAGTTTCCTTTTTTTCTTTACTATAGTTGAAGAACTCTGCACAGGTCAGCTCCAGATTGAATCGGACGAGTAATTCTGCTTTCGTTAAATTTACGGAGCATTTATTTCTAGCACCCGACAGTTTAAAATTCATTTGGAAAGAAACGCGTTTGGGAAAGCAGTTTGAAGTTGGGACACTTAATATGAAGGAAACTAGTTTAAAAATATTCTTGGTATCATTTTTTAGAAACTGTTTAAAGAGCTGGTGCCATTTCTGTGCAGTGGTGTTTTTACACTTTTCCACTATTCCGTCCAAGGACGATTTCAACAAGTTAAATTCTTCATATAAGTTATCTACTGAAACATCGCCTGTCAAGTTTAATAAAGATAGAGCATTTTCAACCATTTCATAAATAACTTAATTTTTCAGGTTTATGAATTCTAGTTTAGCAAAAATAGTTTCATCTGAAAAATTATAACGTTCGTCTATGTACGTTTGACAATTTGTGTAAAAATTGTTGAAGTTTTCGATGGCTTTGGTCTTTTCAGATTCAACCAATCTATTTAAAGTCTTTTTCGTCTGGTAGCCGAAAAAACAATCCTTTTGCCTTTGAGTCAACCTTGAGCGGAAGATGCATAATGACTCATGCATTTCTGTTATGACAATATCATTTCCCTGAGACTCTTTCATTAATGTACCAAAAGCACTCATCACATTATGAACGAAATGTAAGTAGGCTAGAGTTTTTGTCTCCTCTTCTTCCGAGTGAAAAATCTTTTCAATGGCTTTCGCACATAATCCTGGCTTATCAAAGTAACGTTTCAAGGCAGGCAAGACCTTAATTACTCTCTCAACAGCAGGACAGAGAGAAATAAATCTTGTATGAACGTGACGCAATAATTCGACCCACTCCATTTCCGTAGTTTCAAAATATTCCCATCAATTCCTCACCACGTTTAGCTGAATGCTATAAATGGCCGTATATTTTTAAGATGATAGTTTCTACGTTGATCTCTAATCATGTTATGCAAGATGTGAACTGAACAGTTAGCTTTTAATATTTTTTCGTTCTTGACAACGAGATTCGTGTAAACAGAATGATTTGAACCAAAGTTTACATTTGCATTGTCAGCGCCATATGAAGTTACTTGCGATAATTTTAAGTTATGTTTATCCAATGTTTCACAAAGTACCTTTGTTATTTGGTCGGCTGTTTCATCATTACTCTCCACAAAATCTATTAATTTGTTTTGTATGCCTTTGTCAAAACTGAAATATCGCACACATATCGGAAAAATTTTCCGGTTTCCCTTATTGCTGACATCCATAGAAATCGAAAAAAATAAATCTTCTTTTAAATTTCGTATTGCATCCTTCAAAGCTTCTTTCGCCAATACTTCACAAACTATTGCTTCACTCTTTGTCCTACCACATTTAACATTCTTAGCTATCTTGGAATCTGCGTACATGAGGGGCAATAACTTTTGAAAACAATCCATACTATCGTAGCTTAACGAATGTTTAACAGTGTGATATATCGAAGTAATTTCTGCAGCTGATGTTTTATACATAATATCGTCGAGATCACGATGAGAAGTGGAAGTACCTGGTGCCTGGAAATAGCTGGTTATGTTTCTTGCAACGCGATAACTCGCGATCTTCGAGTGAGTACTTGTTTTTGAAAGTAAATAATCATCCTCCCAATTTGTACTGTATTTCGTTAGGCGATGTTTTACTGGTTTGGCTTTCTTCTTGGGTGTGATGTTTTCCGGCTCCGAGCAATCCGAAACAACACTATCAGCTTCTTCATTCATCTTTAAACGATTCTAATATGTATAGCTTAATTAACTCCAGTATTTTAAGAAAAAACACTGAAGAAATGCGTACTTTTGTTTGTTTAATGTAATTAAATTACGCAACTCACTGCTCAATGCTTACGCATTCAAACAAAACTAATAAAGAAATGCAATATTTAGGTAACTTTGTGTTCTTTCGTACATTATCGTGCGTGATCGTGAAATAGATAGAAACAAACGAATGATTGATTAGTAGCGGAGGAGTGAAAGAGAAAGAGAAGAAATGTCGCGCCCTCGCACGCGCTTGCTTTTCTTTCACTTCGCGCCGGGCAGCCGGCCAGTTAACACATTTGTCTGTGCCGCCCGCCCTCCCGTGCCCCTTGCCCTAACTTAGAGTAATCCTCGAAAAGCGGAACTGAACCTGTCCCGCGCGGGACATTTAATTTTGGGCTAAAAATCGGGACGTCATGCAAACCCTGATTACAACTGACCCCATGCCAAGGGCGGTTGTAACAGTGATGGGGGTCAGTTTAAACATACACAAATAATACACAATGCACGCATTTCAATCAATTTTATTACTAATAAATCACATGTGAGTACTTTAACATTATTTAAGGTTAATATGGCACCATTTTAGTAACATTTCAAGCCATATTCTTTAATCACTTTATAAAATTTAACATTTTCAAGTTAAAGACGTATTTTAAAAAAATCTGAAGCTAGTAAAATAGTATCTAATCAAACAAAACAACTTCTAAATGGAGGTATCTTTAAGTTGTATTTAACGGTGAGTTCAAATGCTAACTTTCTTACCTATTTAGTGGAAAGACCGAAGTATATATCTGCACAACGGATGAGGTATTTGGCGAGTAGATGTTCTTGATCTTCCGAAAATACTATGTTATGAGCTACATATCCCATACTAATATTTTCTGCCTCGGCACCTTCGTTTGAGGCATCTCTCTTTCATATGTATCGTAGCAGAGAGACGTGGTTAACTCTGTAGATCTGTGCTGCTCGTCTCAAAGAATTCCCACTTTTATTTTCGTCGTATGCATCCTTGTAACGTGATATGTCGCTTACATCTCTCGATGTCTTCCTGACACGTTTTCTGAGAATCTACAATGTAAAACAAAAATATTACTAATGTTACAACCGTACCCCCAAAAAATAATAAAACCGTACTTTTCTTCCTCCTCCCCCCCCCCTACCTCTCCCTGACCAAGTGAAACTATCTCAGAGGCGAGAGAAAATAACCTACACCAAAACTAATTACTGTTTACTTACCTCTTAAGTCCACCAATTACGTAGGAAAAATCTCAAAACGTAAATTACAATATTAACGAAGCAACTCAAGAAATAAATCTCTCAAATATACTTACTTTTGGTTGACAAAACACTATAGGTCCCTGTACAAGCGAACAAAGCGCGCGAAGGGCGACGCAACATTGCCGATCAGGTCCGTACATGCAAGCCGCGTGTCTTTCCCCTTGTACCCTTCTACACGCCGTGGATAGTTTTGCGAATATTCGAGTTGTTATAACCGTACCCTGATACAACCGTACCCAGTCTACCCTACCCAACTGACCTACCCCGAAAATTATTTTTTTTACGAAAACAAATTGTAGACTTATTTACTCGATTCTTCAAAAATCACGCGTTTCAAGCATTCTGAAGCGCATTCAACATGCAAGTAAGTGAACCACTTAAAATGTTTCTCTACAACAATGAACACAAAGCTCAGAAGCCCTTGTAACAAGCCAGTTTGAAGCGCTCTGAGTTGACCTTAAAATTTTACACTATAATTTATTCGCGGTTTCTTTGCACTTTCGAATCAAACCTTCGAAAAATAACCCCATACATGATCGTACAAAATAAATGCCTGTGTATCGCTGCAGACACACCTAGGACCCATTACAGATCTGCATAATGAGCTAAAAATCTAAAGATTAAATAAGCATTTCGTCAAAATGGCGAAAAAATTCTACAAAGAGTTTGCAAATAATGCCAACCCGAAAATATCTAGTCTCGGCGATTATGACCCCGACGAGACTCAGAACTAAAGCGGTCAAAGAACATATTGGCTAACAGGCAGCCATATATATACTTAAACACTAAATATAGGCCCTCAACTATGCACGCGAATGAAATCAACACCCGGAAACCTGTATTACTGCATCAAATCAATACACCTACTACACTCATTTATAAGAAAATTAACCAATAATTCACATAATGGTCGCAGAACAAGGCAAAGCATGCACCGCACAGCCTATGACTCGGTGACAGCCCTGTGATGTACATTGCAACCGCACTACTATACACACACTTGCGCCGAAACGCCTCTCTCATCCGAAAGCTGTATGTATGTATGGACCTCCGCCTCAGTCGATTCCAATACACCAGGCATCGTGTAGCTCTCTGCAGTAGCTTTCGGCGGGAGGGGGTGGGGTGCGTGGACCACCATCTAGACCCTTCTTCCTTCGTGGTGTGTCCATGGCTGCAATTGTGGCCATGGCACCAGATAACCCTGCTGTAGCCGCGATGCATGGGTCCCTTTTAAACATAATACACCTGACCTAAGGTATGAAGGGCTTGCCCTGAAATGCATCCCATTCTCCAACCATCTTAGCTACTAGCATGCATGCCCGAGAGTTCACAGAACTGTAAAGGAGCTCACACTGGCGTAGCGGGATTTTGGGGGCTTGCTAGATAAAAAAATAATGTGAACTAGTATCTTTTTTATTTAAAAAAAAAAATGCAAATCAGAAGGAGCATAATGTATATTCTCAGAGGTTTTATGTTCCATAAAACATCTGATTTTACTTACAACAACTTTAACAGAACATTCCAGTTATCTAGTCCATTCTTTATTCGCGTATTTATATATAGCTATATAGTGAATTTATTTATTATTTATTTTTAAAAAATATGATATTATTTTATTTTATTTTGTTTCAACTATTTATTTAAAAAAATTAAAGAATATACTACATATTATTTAAGTTTGCAAATAGCTGTTGCATTACATATTATACAGATTTTCAAATACCATATAACTCATCGAGGTCGTGAAATACAGGTTCCCCCATCCGACCTTGTCTGTGTCAAATATGTATAACATTTCGAACAAAGAGGAGTGGTTGGGGGGGGGGGGAGTTTTGATGACGACGTGTTCAATGAATTGGCTCCTGAAGAGGTGTAAAAGGAGCAACGACAACACAGTTTGTCGATTTATGCTTCGCCAGATGGGACAATATGAACTAGTATAATTTTTATTTAAATAGTGCAACACAGAAGGAGCATACAGTAATATTGTCACGTCACATTTGCAGCAATTCGAACCGAATATTCAAATAATCTGGTCCATTTTTATTAATTTTTTTTATAAATAGTCAAATAGTGCATTTATTATTTATTTATTTTTTAGAAATATTTTTATTTTGTTTCAACTATTTAATAAAAAAAATAAAAACAATACTACATAAGGTTTAAGTTTGTAAATAGATGTTGCATTACACACATTGATAGCAGTAAAACGTTAAAATTTCTCAATGATACCTTCTAGCTTTTGGGATTTGTTGGAAAATCTCCTTGGCAAGCATAAAACGCCGATTTCGCGTATCAACACATTTGTAAGAATTGTAAAATACAAGTTTCGAGTGAGAAACGGTCTCGTTGGGATACGAGGCTGTAACTCGCATTTTAGAGAAGTGTTGAGTAGTAACGAAATGTGTTTGTGGATGCAGAAGATTCCACATGGAAATCTCGAAGAAAAGTTAATATCTTGTGCATATTCATCTTCGAATTCCGAACTGGAAGATGTTAAACGAATACAATTTTTACGTCGGTAAAAATAACTCTGTCTAAAGAACAGGAATATGTTAAAACGACTCTGTTTACATGGCTCGACGATAGTGACAATAATGGTGAGTCGGGTAAACTTAAATTTGTGACTCTGAACGGTCCTGTGGGAAAGGGAAAATCGACATTGATACGTATTTTTTCAGGAAAAAAAATACTGTGTTTTTTTTCACGACTTCACAACACATTTTCTTGCGTAATGTATTTCGACAAATGAAACTGACGAACGGATTGACGCTATCTAGTCTCTTGATTCGACTAACTAAATCCAGCTAATACGAATATTTAAAATTCATGTAGCTCTTACCTCTGATCGATCTCGACAAGATATGTGGTGCAGGAACTAAGGAAGTTTTGTAATTTCGGATACAACCCGGCTTCTTTTTTTTGTGAAATGTAACAACGACCACTGAATTTCCTACGATATGCCCATTGTTCTGTTCGTCCATGAACATTCCATGATTACCGCCTGTCTGGCAAAGTTCATGGTTGGAATTTTCCAAACGGCGAAGCAAACCTACCGTAAAATCCTGATTGTATTTTGCGGCTATCAATACCAACTGAAACCGTTTACGACAAATAAACTTAACGACATTTTGCTTATTTGCGAAATGTGCAGCGAAATTTTTTTTCCTGACCACACAGTTTAGGAACATGGATTCGAAATACCGCGAATTACTGACAACTCTAAACACCACTCTGAACTGTAAGAAACTGCTTACCTTTAATTTCGGCGCACGCAATCGCAGTATGAGTTGTTTCACTCTATATTTCACATATTCCGTAGAATTGTTGGCGACCGTTATCGAGCCGAAAATTGAAGCTGCTTCACACTTACTGCTCAACGCAAAAGACATTTTGAACTGGGCGCAAGAAAACGCGGTGAAATTTCCTTCGTTTTCGTCGTTTACCTTCACGAACATAGAAGCTCACTTTGTGATTCTGAGCATGTCGATAACTTCTCTCGCTCAAATTACAAATTTTCTAAAGGAATGTATCTTTCTGCTCGATGGGGATGAAACATGTAAACAAAACATTTTCAAGAACCGTCCCTGGTTCACTCCAATTTTTTTTCAAACCACAAAAAAATATTAATGATGGAAAATAACAATAATCTCAAACCCGTCTACTTGCCACTGATCGTTGGTGTCCCACACCGTAGTTTAACCCATGGTCATGGTGTGTGCATCGGGGAAGTTTCATATTATTTGGGACATGTCGGGGAAAAAATACTCATGTGCGACGTAGAAAAAAAACTTATTTTTGATACCCAGATTTTTTAAAGATGAATCTCTACACAATAGATAAATTTGCATTTCAACACGCGTACGATCTTCTAAGAACAGCAAACATTTACTGTACGGATATCCGGTGCAAATGTGCTGTGGGAATACAGTGCAGAGTAGCATTGGGTTGACCACTGACAGTGAAATTTATGCGAATTTGACAAGATGCGCTCTGGGAGAGATTTGCGTAGTTCTATTTATAAGAGTGAATAAGAACAAGCTGAAATTTATTAAATTGTAAAGATTTTGATTATTTTTTGTGGAAAATAAAACACATCTAAAGCACGTCAAGGAAAAACAACTCCTTGTTTTTTTTTTTAAGTTGCGGTGGACGNCCCATCCCTTCAAAGATCCCTAAAAGAACTACCTCAACATTGGGTTTAACTTTCATCTCATTATACAGAGCTCAAAAAAAGTTTTCGCATAACCAGTAATTTTGTTGCATGATGCCATCAATCATGTTTTTTTCTCGTAGTCTTTGGCTTGTGTCGTCAAGTCAGGCGTGATATTCTGTACAGATTGTGTATTTTCATCGTATCATTTCTCTTTGTTCTTGACCAACACACTATTTCTCAAATCGCCGTTACCCAAAACATTTTTTACATACTGTATTTGTATATAAGGCTATGAATAAAAAACAAAAATTTATGCTTGGACTATTATCCGTTCTATTTTACTTATTAGGGTTTTAGGTTTCGTACTATGGAAATTTATAAATAACATCACAGGCACTGTGAATACACAATTTGGTGCTAGAAAAACTTTCAAAGCTACTACTAATTCAGGAACGGGGGCTCATAATACATAAATGAAAATTGATAGAAACAAGTTTACAATATGAAAAAAATTATAAAACCTTGTGATTTTATTTTTGCGATTAAAAAATTGTTGAAATCGAAAGCGCGAAAAAAATCAAAGAAAATGTGGCACATTCTGAATTTATGGAAACGATCGAATTCATCAAACTCGATCCACAATTATACTTGAATTTTTTACATCTGACTGTTATCGTAAATAACATATATTTCTAAGATTCCATATTGAGACTTTATGGTGTAAACGCATACCCGTTAATATCTGAACGCAATAAACTTACTTCCAAAATCAAAATTAAAATTTCGCAATTGACACATCGCCTAAATAATTTCGCAATTGATTCTTCACCTAAATTTTTTATATCTAAAACAATACATTATGCAACAAAATTGTTTGTGTCTGCACGTCAATCGCGAAAAANTCACCTAAATTTTTTATATCTAAAACAATACATTATGCAACAAAATTGTTTGTGTCTGCACGTCAATCGCGAAAATTATAAAATATTTTTAAGATGTGAACAACAAGCGGAAAAAGAAAACAATCAGTTGACAAAATTACTATACGAAGTAATTCCTGATCATCTCAAATCGAACAGTTTCGAAGAAAGGTCGGTTCCGTACGACACAAGAACGAAAATATATTCTATCATGTAAAGAAAATTAATTTATTTTCCAATTACAATGAAGATGTATCGACTGATATCGATATATTATGGGAGGGCATTTCAAAGACGAATGACCCCCAAAAATATACGTAAATTTATGTTGCCTCTTGTCGATACCTTGAGCTATTCTCAAATTTTAGAAATAATCTCCATTTTCGTCGCTTGCCTGCTGTTAAAAAACGATGAAAATGTCATTCAAACATCGGTGTGGCAAGTATTTTATGGTTTGCCTACAATCAGGTGCGATAAGAGCTCGATCGTCATGTCACCTGAAGGACAGCTTTACAACAGACAATCGCTTGGTGTAATTTTGAGTTTTTTTACTATCGTTTGCCAATACATAGATAAGAACTATGAATATAGGAAATAAATAACTCTATTTGGGATTGGGTTTGCTCGTCGAAACCCTAATTATTGTGATTCTACTCTGTATATACACAGATATGACAAAAGTCATGGGATAGCATTATGCAAATATACAGATGGCAGTAGTATCGCGTACAAAATGTATAAATGGGCAGNACTCGTCGAAACCCTAATTATTGTGATTCTACTCTGTATATACACAGATATGACAAAAGTCATGGGATAGCATTATGCAAATATACAGATGGCAGTAGTATCACGTACAAAATGTATAAATGGGCAGTGCATTGGTTGGCCTTTCATTTGTAGTCAAGTGATTCATGTGAAAAAGTTTCTGACGTGATTATGACCGCACGACGGTAATTAACAGACTTTTAACACGGAATGGTGGTTGGAGTTAGACGCATGGGACATTCCATTTCGGAAATGGTTAGGGAATTCAACATTCCGAGATCCACATTGTCAAGAGTGTGCCGAGAATACCAAATTTCAGGCATAACCTCCCACTATGGACAACGCAGTGGCCGACCACCTGCACTTAATGACCGAGACCAACGACGTGTGCGCATAATGGTCAGTGCTAACAGACAAGCAACACTGAGTGAAATAACCGCAGGAATCAATGTGGGACGTACGACAGACGTGTCCGTTAGGACAGTGCGGCAACTTTGGCTGTACTGGGCTATGCCAGCTGAAGGCCGACTCGAGTGCCTTTACTAACAGCACGACATTGCCTGCAGCGCCTCTCCTGGGCTCGTAACCATATCGGTTGGACCCTAGACGACTGGAAAACCGTGGCTTGGTCAGATGAGTCCCGATTTCAGTTGGTAAGAGCTAATGGTAGGATTCCAGTGTGTCGCAGACCCCACGAATCAATGGACCCAAGTTGTCAACAAGGAACTGTGCAAGCTGCTGGTGGCTCCATAATGGTGTGGGCTGTTTTTACATGGAATAAGCTGGGTACTATGGTCCAAATGAACCGATCATTGACTGGAAAGGATTATGTTCAGCTACTTGGAGACCACTTGCAGCCATTTATGGACTTCATGTACCCAAACAGCGATGGAATTTTTATGGATGATAATGCGCCATGTCACCGGGTCACAACTGTTAGCGATTGGTTTGCAGAACATTCTGGACAATTCCAGCGAATGATTTGGCCACCAAGATCGCCCGACATGAATCCCATCGAACATTTATGGGACATAATCGAGAAGTCAGTTTGTGCACAAACTCCTGCACCGACAACACTTTTGTAATTATGGACGTCTATAGAGGCAGCATGGCTCAATATTTCTGCCGGGGACTTCCAACGACTTGTTGAGTCCATGCCACGTCAAGTTGCTGCACTTCGCCGGGCAAAAGGAGGTCCGACACGATATTAGGAGGTATCCCATGACTTTTTTCGCCTCAGTGTACATCTGGAAGAAACACCACAATTTTGACACCTCTATAATAGAATCGGACGATGGAGGGAGTGGGCTGGAAAGATAAAAATCTACGTCTCCGCGACTACGACTGTGTCCCAGGAAATGAATTTACGATCGAAACAGATGATATTGCAAATATCAACCAATCTAACTTGACCGACGAAGAACTATCCCCGATATGGTAATCCATCATCAAGCCCGGAGATGCGAGAATGACTCGTTTTAAATTGGCTAAAAGATAAACTCTAAATATTCCCATAGGTGTATTTACTCGGTTAATATTTAAGAATTTGAAGTGGTTGAATTTTGGAGCGTTTAACACAATTTCCGACCTTCACCATTCGTCTAAACGATGAAGAAAATGGCCAAGTTAAGGGTTCGTTGGATGTGAATAAAATAAACTATAAAATTTTACTTGACAAACTGTTGATTTACAAACAATTTTACATCGAGTGGACTTTCGAGAACGGAATTGAACTAGTTTACTGGTCCGATAACAAAAGTATTGTGATTGTGCCCAAAGAGGAGCCTATAAACCTCAAATTTTTTTTCAATCAGTTTCGTCACTAATGCCAAAACAACTTTGAAGTTCGAAAAGTAATAAGTAGATTTTATAATGAAACATGTTTCGTCATTTGCCATTTACGTGAAAATGTTTCGAAAATTAAAAAGTATAAAAAAGGTTACATTGAAACTTGCCTAATGATTGCCGGAACGAAACAAGCGGCATTCCATTTCAATATTTCACATAAACCTAAAATAGATTTTTTTTAATGCTTCGCACATTTAATTGATAAGATAGTGTTCATATATCTTAGGAAATTTTTTACATTTGATATTAATCTCGTGTGGGAATATCAAATAAAATTTTTTTTTCTAATCGATGTGTTGAGGTCGGTAATATCCACAATATCACACAAGGAAATTAACATTCCTTCTCAGAAAATAAAATAAAATAAATAATAAATAATACAAAAATTTATAAAGGTATTTTTTTTTACTTGTACAGTAATGATATAAAAATGAAATGATCAAACAGTAGGCACATTCGTTTCCAGTGATCTAGAAAGTGAATACACCATGAGAGCTGAATGCTATGAACAAGACGTCATTGATGAGTCGCAACTATCGCCTTTGAATTTAGCCGCCTATCGCGGTCGGCTCGATGATCTCGAACGTATGAAGTTGATGGTGGTTAATTTCGAGGAAAAGGAAACTGGCGGTATATTTCAAATTCAACGAGTGGCATCGACTGGAAATTTGGAAGTTGTAAAGTTTATAATCGTGGAAGGCTTCAATGTTACGGCCAAAGATTCAAACAGTATGACTGTATTATGATAGGCAAACTATTTGGTGCAAAAATATACGAGGTAATGGGAGGGATTCACAAAGATTGGAAACTGTAGGTGAAAGTGGTTAATGAAGATCGCGAAAACATCGTGTGTTACCTAATTGAAAAAAGTTTGGGTGACACAGTTTTTTTTTTTTTAAAGAACAGATTACTACATTTCGCGGCCTGAGATGGCATAGTAGAAGTTGTAAATTTTCTACTAGAAAATGGAGATGATGTCTTGTTTATGGGATGTGACAGTAAGGATACGTCGACTGTTTTGTGCATTTTGGACTATATAAAAAGATCAATAGATAATGATAAGGAATTTTTTTTAAAGTTTTTAAATGCCGAGAACTTGTATGGTGACAGTGCTATTGAATGGAATATTTCTGATGAAATTGGTCAAATTTTGATTAACCATGGAGCAAATCCCTATACAAATATATATATATATATATATATATATATATATATATGAACATATATATTAATAATACACCGAGAGAGGAGGGCGTTTGAGGTGAACCATACATCCACATATGCTCTCGTGACAACTTGCATCTCTGCAGTCACTTACACCACCTAGCCGACACCAGGCCTAAGTGAACACTCGGCCACCGAGTACGTCAATATGGGTCGGCGAGAACGGAACACGCCCGCCTCGTCGTCATGTACTATGTGACTCAAGTGACTGTCTTGCTTTATTTAACCCAAGAGGTAACACTCAGGGGGAAATAACAAGCGGTCGAACATGTTATTAAAGCCACAGCCATCAGGCACCCCGAAAATTAAAGGGAACGTCGATGCAGCTCACGCCACGACATCTGGCATCCTTCCCACCTGCATGATAACTGGAAACTGAAATGCATTTTCAGTTTACTGTTATTCCAGTCATTTTAGTATGTTAATTATGTTTACTGTTTAAGAGGGCAATTATGTCTTTTCTTAACAGCAGATTGCCTATCAAGGCCTTGCGGTTTTTACTTCATGTTTCTAGTACGGCGACATCCCCTGTGACATCACAATGGAAAATTTAATAAACACTAATTAACCACGGCGATGTCACCAACATGTTGCCATGAAATTGCATTTTGTAGCATGTTTATTATCATGAATAGGGTTCATGTTATTTTTCATGTAATTTTGTCGCCGGCTTCGGCCACCAGTAGTTAAAAATGCGGAATTGTAAGGCAGTACCGTGAGATGGGGGACACAGGGACACTTGGCGGCCATATTGGTTGATGTCATGAACCAAACCTCCTGCTATTGCATTCCTTCCCGATGGCGGCCATCTTGTCAGCCAATACCATCGACCCTCTTTTTCACTGCTTCATACTCTTGCATTCCACCCTAATCTCATCCCTACTTCATGCTTTTGCATACCATGCAAAAAAGGGGTTTTCTCCGAGTCTTCCCAAATTCCTGCCACGATGCCCCGACTAGTCCCTATTTCTGCTCTTGCATTCCATGCGAGGGAGATTTTTTTCGAGTCTTTCCAAGTCCCTACCACAATGCCAACTATGCTATAAGGAAGCATAGGGTGCAAGATCATGGAACAAGGTATTTGAATTCGGGAAGACTCTGAGAAAAACCCCTCGCTTTGAATGCAAGAGCGTAGAACAAGGTATTCTAATTCGGGAAGACTCAGAGAAACCCCCTCGCTTGGAATGCAAGAGAATGGAACAAAATATTCGAATTCAATAAGACTCCGAGAAAAACCCATCGCTCGGAATGCAAGAGCATGGAACAAGGTATTCGAATTCGGGAAGACTCGGACAAACCCCCTCGCTCGAAATGCAAGTGCATGGAACACTGTATTTGAATTCTGGAAGACTCTGAGAAAACCTCCTTGCTTGATGAGACCCTATCGAGAGCCTCGCATAGCCAATCATAGACAAGATTTTTTCGACCATAGTCGGGGCATCGTGTCAGGGACTTGCAGGGCTGAGAGCATCGCGTAGCCAATCAGAGACGAGATCCTTTCGACCATAGTCGGGGCATCGTGGCAGGGATTTGGGAAGACTTGGAGAAAAAACCCCTCAAATGCAATGCAAGAGCTTGAAGTAGGGACCAGTTTGGGTGTCGGGCAGGGATCTGCGAAGACTCGGAGGAAACACCTCCTCGCATGGAAAGCAAGAGCGTGAAGTAGGGATGAGATTGGGGTGAAATGCAAGAGCAGGAAGTAGGAAACAAGATGGTGACCGATACTTGCTGACAAAATTACCGCCATCTGTAATGAATGCAATAGCAGGAGGTTTGGTTCGTGATGTCATCCAAGCTACTGTGCATCCCTGTGTCCCCTGCCTCCTACCCCTGCCGGACAATTCCTCATTTCTGACTACTGCCACCATTCGCTGAAGACGACGCCATGATTTTAATCTGATTTCAGCACTCGGCCAAACTAGTACAGTAGGGGAGTTTAGCTCCGCACAGACCCTCTTGGAACATTCATTTTAGGCTGCGATCACTTTCAATTTTATAGTAATTCAATGTAACCGGAACCTTTTGCTTTATTCGTGCTGCGGGGACGACCGCCTGTCTTCTTGTCATATTTAACAGGAGTTAATGTGTACTGTGTAAGTGCACTTAATTTTCATGGCTTAGGCCCTTATTGAACAGGATTTGTCACTGACAGACCACATTTCTGGGTCCAGTATAACTTATCACATATCAGTTTAAGTGCATATGTATCAAAGAAGTAAGTAAACATCTTGAATAACCACGAGTGTGTTATTTACTTTACCCCTTGGGGTACTACGGGCGCTGCACTCTATTGCAGCACTAATGAGTGTTAGTAAGGTGTGCGAGGTGGCCTGCAACCTCGTCAGCATAAAGAGTGAAACCTCTAGGTATGGGGAATTATTGATAAACTCATAATTTATAAGCACCACAAATCAAAAGAGGACTCCAGATACCCATGGGTCGTATACTGGACGACCCTAATTAATTCATGCTCACTAAGTTATGGCGCCGGGAAATTTCACCAATTTTGGCTCAATCTGGCAAGCTGGATAAGGCATGGACCTACATCAACATCGCTGGAAACCCCTTCATGTCAGTACAATTCAAATGCAAAGGACATTATTGTGGACTGAAAGAGATGCATGCAAGGCCTAACAGCAATGTCTTCTGTTTTCTATTCCAAACATTTGGTCGGTGTTGAGTTTAATTTATGTGCTAAACAGCCCTCTCACAATTTTGTCTATGAATCCTTTTGATATTTTTATCGTGCATTTCTGCCCACAGCAGTACTAACTGTGATGTACATATTCAACTATGATTGGGCACTAATTCCGCAGCATTCTTATCATTCCCCCAAAACCCCCAATAGCCCATGGCACAAACTTCACACACTAATTAATTAGGTATCTCCCTGATGGATACAATACTTATCTACTTATGTCCTTGGGCACTCTAATCACCATGGGGTTGGACAGAAAGTATAGTGTTTTGTGGTGCGTGTGATTTTGTGGTTTGTGTCGTTCGTGTCTGTTTGCCTTCGCCGTGATGCTATACCATAAGGTAGAGTGCAGTTGCGCATTGCACGCAAACTCCAACATGCAAATCAGTACATGCAGTACATAATCTGTTATGAGTAAAGTTTGGACTAAAGTCGGGATTCCACTGAGGCAACATTTTAGTATCATGTAGAATGCAGCAGACGAAAATTGTCTCTACGTGTAGCATGCAGCTAGTCATAAGTGGTTAAAAAAGATACCGCATGTTACACGTATTGTGTTGTATAGAATGTGCTACTTGTGGATACATGTAACAAACCACAAGCACTATTACACTAAAGGGACAGTTTACTGACCGACTGTGACCAAAATGTATGTCTTTGCAGACTGTTGCGGCAGCATCTTTCATGAATAAATCGCCTGGTGGAGGGGAGATGAAAATTATTCATTACACCACCTCAGAGTGAATTATTTTACAAGTTGTGTGGTGATAACAATGCAAACTTCAGAAATTTTGTGATAATAAGATAGCAAGAATTTTAATTTTTGTTACAAAATATCAATACCTTAATTACAAAGTGCGATACCATCTTCTGTGAGTCAGTGCCACCAAAATTGCGGCTCTTGCTCACCCTCCGATTTCTAGCTAGTTGTGACAACTACATTTTGCTCATGTACTTGCTTGGCATTTCTGAACCCAGCATATCTCGAATCCCCTATGCAGTTTGTAAGGCATTGATAGATTCATTAAAAGATTAACACAGTTCACAGTACCGACTCCGAACCCTTGTCGCTCCTTGCATGCCGTCCGTCAACTGCATGTAAGACCGCGCGGGCAGCCATAACTGGCCGGCAGCCATACTACCGCAAACAGGGTATACATGTTAATTACATCAATCAATGAGTGCAGTAATCAGTACTAAATTATGTTCCCAAATTGTGGAGAGGGGACGAGCTTTGTGAAAAGCAGGGAGTGTGTGAAATGAAGGCAGCTGGGGTATCAGCCCACGAAATCTATAAAGCGCGATGCAATAACAAGCATAGTTTCACAGTCAGGGTAATAAATGAATACGAGTGTGTGAAACTCAGGTTATATAATTGCCGGTAATATTAAATTAGCATAACCAAGCTGTAATCCTAGCATTTCAAGCTGCCATCACAAACTTGGTGTAAACATTTCGTCAATCAAATATTGCATTAATATTTATAGCATTGTCTGGCTTAATTATGTGTAGATTTTAGCTAAATGGTAATTCGTAATTTTCTCAATGTGTTTTGTGCCTTCCAGTGGACAGTGCACTCATGAATATTAGCATTAACTCAGGCAATGTTACTGCAAAGTGAACCAGAGATATGCAACAGATTAATTTGGTTAAACTAAAAGGGTTTTAATCTGTAACTGTGCATCTTTAAATCATTAATCGTCATTTTTTTTCGTCCATGGATTTTGTGTTTTGATGGGTGGTGCAGGTGAACCCCCTCCGATTTCCATGGCATCAAATGCACCTCAGTCTAGCTGTAGAAAGCATTATGAGTGTCATGTGTACATAACACAGGGGAACTCCATCTTTTGCAATCACCCATTTAGTATGGAATAGTTTAATTTCAGCTTTCCCAAACTGCATGCTTGTAATTAGCTCCCTCAAAGCAACCCCCTCCCATTGTAGACTATGAGCCCTGCCTGTTTAATGGCACTTTAATTCATTCTTCGTCCAGGTGACGTTTTTGTGACCATCTTAGGCTAATGTGGGGCCATAAGCTGCATGCCTGCATCATTTGACAATGTAACATCGTCATCTATGTGTGAATAATAACAGTGTTTTTAACTACTTCTAAGGTGTGTTATTTGTGTACTAGATTCACACAGGGACACTTGTGTGCGATTGACTATCAGCCATAAAATCCTTCTCATCTATTGCGTAAGCATGTCATACGCAAATTTTCAGAGAGAATTTGTGTTATTGGCCGGGCGACTGAGAAGCCAAAATACCTCAGAGTGTAGACCATACAGTGTACCTCAGTGGTGCTGGACAAGGCAGTAATACCTTCATTTTCTTTTGCGAGTGAAGAAATGAGGACACAGGGCTCCCAAACTTGGGCTATTCGTCCTCGAACAGCATTTAAAGAGTCCCGTGCTGATCCGAAAAGCCACTATCAATTAGGTTAGCTGGCGGCCTCTGGAATGGACACATATCACCATCACGAGCCCTGTGGACCGCCCGAATCCTGTCAATTGGCGCCTGCCTGTGTGGTTAAACACAGCAAAGAGGTGAGGTACTTGTCAGGTGCATCAAGTGGATTAGCAATTTACGACCATATTTTAGCACACGGACGAAGGGAAGCGAGGAACGCCATGTTTGGCACCACATTTCTCAGCAGTGGGACAAATAGGTGATTCACACACGCTGACCAGGTATCGGATTAATAGTAATCTGGTAAACTTATTTATGTGTTTAAATGGTAAAATATTATAGCAACAGTAAAGAGTTACTTGCTGTGAACATTGTAATGGTGCTTGTAGATACTGAAAAAAAATCAAGTATCTGGATATGTTTTTTACAAAACTTTGAGTATTGGAACAGTTGCGATATGAGTTGCAATATGCAGTTTTGATATGGAACAAGTCACTGTAGGATAATAATCCTGAAAATAAACTATAAAAAACTTAATATTTAATATTTTATGTAATATCACATCAATTAAAGTATTAAAAATGAATCCCCAAAATCCCAATTTAAAATACACACACTCGCGCATGTTTAAATATAATTTACAATTAGAGTGAAAGTGTGTGTATTTATGAAAGCTGTATAAATGCACACACGCATATGCGTGTTATACAAATACTCACACTTGAGTGTACACAAATCGTAATATAATCCTAGGCATATGACATCACAGGTTAGCCCGCCTCTCTAGCACTGAGGTACTCGCCATATTGGATTTGTACTTTCCCAATTAATGGACTGCTGCATTCCCGGTAAACGATTAGTACTTTTATACAGTCAACTGAAACCTCAGTTTCAGAAACCTTTACTTTCCAAACTAAGGTTTTAGTGAAGTTTTTCTACCATCATATGAAACTCCGTTTTTGAAACTTGTGTTTTATGTGTTGTTGAATGCCGGAATTCATTAATCTCAAAATACTAAAAGGAAGTGCATTTTAATTATGACTAACAAGTTATTAAATTCGCATTCCTTGCTAGATAAAAGATAATTAAAAAATTGTATTTCATAACTTTTTTTATGATGCAATATTGTTTATTAGTTTTATTCCTACCTACAGTAAAATTATAATTATTACTTTGCATTTACACACATTATTTTAACCTATTTAACATCTTGTTTTACACTTCAACATGTCCTGGTTGTACATTTCATACCTAATTTACACACACAAAATTCGTTTTTACTTCGCCCGAAACCTATGATTCAACGCGAAACGCGCATTACAAACCTCGGTTTCGAATTTCCGCGAAAACTCAGTTTGGTAGCGTTTACTTCGTATACAAATTCTTTTTTCCGAAACTTTGGTTACCGAAATTCAGGTTTCAGGCGTTAGTAATTATTCTACAAAAAGATACTTATAAACTAGTGTATCATCTTATGCAGTCATGTCCTCAGGTTAAACATAGAGCTATTTGGTTTTGTCATGTTGTCGATCTATTTTCTCCTCCATGTTATGAACTGTTTATAAATTTGTTTGCGTTAAGTTTTTTATCTTCGTCTATTGTTTCTGTTTACCTGTTTCACGTGTTGTTAATAAATAAAAAAATTATTACTGAATAATGGAGGTTGGCGACAGTAGTAATTTGTTTAATGTTTTTGACGATGATTCTAACGAAGATTCAAATTCTGAAGCACCTCCTATTAAGAAAATAAAGACAGATAATACTGCACAGGGTACAGAGGTTAGTAATGTAACTGATGATAACGTCTTGAACAGTTCATCAAAATTTAACGTGGATGAGATAAATGTAGATTTATTTTTGCCGCGCATAAAAATCCACACGGTGGAAACATTGGAGGTCTGCGTGCATGAAGTCGCTGTACCACCGGATGTTGAATATGTTCCGCTGAGTGTTCCAACGTCAAAACCCGCGAAAGAATATAAGTTTATATTGGATCCTTTCCAGAAGGAGGCTATATTGTGTATCGAAAACAGGCAGTCTGTCCTGGTTTCTGCGCACACATCTGCAGGTAAGACGGTCGTTGCTGAGTACAGCATTGCATTGTCTCTGCGAGACAACCAGCGTGTTATTTACACCACACCCATTAAGGCGTTGAGTAACCAGAAGTTCCGAGAGTTCACTGAGGAGTTTCAAGATGTAGGGTTAATAACAGGTGACGTGACAATAAACCCAAATGCAAGCTGCATCATCATGACCACTGAGATTTTACGGAATATGCTTTATCGTGGCTCTGAGTTAATGCGCGAGGTAGGTTGGGTAGTTTTTGACGAAATACATTATGTACGTGACAAGGAAAGAGGTGTTGTTTGGGAAGAGACATTAATACTTCTTCCTGATAATGTTCATTATGTATTTCTGTCTGCCACAATACCCAACGCAACTCAGTTTGCAGAATGGGTAGCACACCTGCATCATCAGCCGTGTCATGTTGTGTACACAGATTACCGGCCTGTTCCACTTCAGCATTACATATTTCCAGCTGGAGGTGAGGGTATCCACTTGGTGGTCGACGAGTCTGGTCAATTTATCGAGCAGAACTTCAATGCTGCAATGACGGTGCTTCAGAATGCTGGAGATGCAGCCAAAGGTGATCAGCGAGGCCGCCGTGGAGGGGTTCGTGATCGTAATCCCTCAGATAGTAATATATTTAAAATTGTGAGAATGATTATGGAACGAGACTTTGCTCCTGTAATTGTTTTCAGTTTCAGCAAAAAAGAGTGTGAAGTGTATGCTTTGCAAGTGGCCCAACTTGATTTCAATACTGCAGCACAAAAAAGTATGGTAGACGAAGTATTTAATAATGCAATGGATGTGTTGTCACCAGATGATAAAAAGCTTCCACAGGTTGAAAATCTTCTCCCCTTATTAAGAAGGGGTATTGGCATACATCATGGAGGCTTGTTGCCAATTCTCAAAGAAACTGTAGAAATTCTATTTGCAGAGGGGTTGATCAAAGCATTATTTGCTACAGAAACTTTTGCAATGGGCTTAAACATGCCAGCACGGACAGTTGTGTTTTCATCACCACGCAAATTTGATGGCAAAGAGTTCCGCTGGGTCACATCTGGCGAGTACATCCAGATGTCTGGCCGAGCCGGACGTCGTGGGCAAGATGACAGAGGAATAGTGATTTTGATGATAGATGAGAAGGTCAGTCCACAGGCAGGACGTGACATTGTGAAGGGCTCTGCAGATCGCATTTACTCTGCCTTCCACCTTACTTATAACATGGTGTTAAACTTGCTTCGTGTAGAAGAAATAAATCCAGAATACATGCTTGAGAGGAGTTTCTTTCAGTTTCAGAATCAGACTGCTATCCCACAGCTTATTGAGAAGTTCCAGGTAAAACAAACTGAGCATGATCAAGTAGTCATCCCCAAATATGATCAGGTGGCATCATACTGCAACCTTAAGGAGCAGCTACTTAGATTAAGAAAACAAGTGCAAAGCCACATAACAAAGCCAGAATTCCTTGTGCCATTTCTGCAGCCAGGTAGGATGGTCAAAGTTACAAACAAAGAAGATGAATTTGATTGGGGGATTGTCATCAACTTCAATAAGCAGAAGAACTTTGGCACCAAAAAAGGGAGCAACCCAGCTAAAGATGAACCGGTGTACGTGGTGGAAGTACTGCTACACATTGATGAGCAGCCTGAAGATCAAGAAGTAGAGGCTCGACCGTGTCCACCAGAAAAAACAGGAGAAGTTGAAGTGGTCCCAGTGGTCCACACCATCATCTCCCAAGTTAGTTCCATCAGGCTTCACATTCCTAAAGATTTGAAACGCTCAGACAACAGGAAAAGCGTACTCAAAAGCATTCAGGAAGTGAAGAAGCGCTTTGACAATAAAATACCATTGCTGGATCCTGTCAATGACATGCACATCAAGAATGCCATGTTCATAGACATGTTGAACAAGATGATATCATATGAGGATCGACTTATGGAGCATCCTTTGAAGGACCACCCAGACTTGACTTTCCTCTGCCAACAGTACGCCAAGAAGTCTGCACTAAGGGAGGAGCTGAAGAAAGTGACATTGGAGCTGAAGGCAGCACAGTCAGTCCTCCAAATGGACGAGCTGAAATGTCGCAAGCGTGTGCTGCGGCGCCTGGGGTACTGCACGGAGGACGATGTGATCAAGTTGAAGGGCAGAGTGGCATGTGAGTTGAATGGTGCAGATGAGCTCCTTTTGACGGAGATGATTTTCAATGGTGTGTTCAACAACATGACTCCGCCTCAATGTGCATCCATCCTCAGTTGCTTTGTGTGTGATGAGAAGAGCACCGAAATGCCCAAGATGTCAGAGGAACTATCCGGGGCACTGCGCCAGATGCAGGATATGGCACGTCGCATTGCACGTATCAGCAATGATGTCAAGCTGGAAGTGGAGGAGGATACATATGTAAACCAGTTCAAGCCTTTTCTGATGGATGTGGTGAATGCTTGGTGTAATGGGGCCAACTTCCTCGAGTTGTGCAAGATGACTGATATCTTCGAAGGGAGCATCATCCGCTGTTTCAGGAGACTGGAGGAGGTTCTGCGCCAGCTGTGTCAGGCTGCCAAAACAATGGGCAATGCCGAGTTGGACGAGAAGTTCTGTGAGTGTATCAAACTTATCAAAAGAGATATTATTTTTGCTGCTAGCCTGTACCTGTAACTTTGAATGGATATGTGTCAGTGTGCATGATGAAGAAGAGCAAAATTAAAGAATAAAATGTTTTCTTACAAAGATAATGTATTCATATGTAGATAATTACAAATATTTACCTGTTTTTTACTTTTAAGAAATGTAGTTATATTTTCTTAGGAGAGTTGCTGTGTTCAAAAACAAGTTTAAATAAAGTTGCAGTTTATGTAGCAACCAAATGTCAAGGATGCATTTGGGGACTGTCATGTGTACCTCTGTAATTACGATTCTACATTATTTGTTTCATGAGTGTGTAGCTGAACAGCAGTCAGAGTTTATTTTGTATTTTTCGTAAAGAGATGTTACGTTTGGTGGTAAATGTATGTAGCAGGACTAAGCATAGCTGCAATTATTTTCACTTTTAATAGAAGGCAATGTTGAGTTCTCTTTCTGTGTGCATGTGCGTGTGTCTTGTATTTCCAGCAGTTTTAAGACTGAATGACAATCGATAGCTATTTTCTTTAGTACAGCTAAAAATGTTTTCAATAAAAAAAATTATATCAATATGTATATATAAATCTGATATATCAACTGAGTGTATGTAGAGCTTATGTTTCTGAAACTATTTTGCACACACAACAGCAAATAATAGTATATACAAATAATTATAACAGCTATTCATTTTTAATATTCCATTCTGTAACAGTAATGTAGATAGGTAATTGTTTGTGGAATGTGTAAGTGAAGAGATTTGAAAGAAATTGATTTCTATTTGTTAAAAAATTTGGTTGGACATGACATTGAATTTCATAAGAATGAAACCAGTCATGTTTGACTTATAATTTTGTTACGTTAATATTAATTTTGATGAGTAATTTGCAGATTAGTAGCCAATTTGAAAACTTTTTGAGGTATGCAGAAACTTCTAAAAATTACTTCAAAAAGGCATTTTAAAACCTTTTAAGAAAAATGGTAATGGTGAGAGCTGTGAATGAGCATTATCTTGAGGTAGGTAAAAGATTCAGAAAAGAAGAAAATAAAAGCTTTAATTTAACAACCCTTATCAAGAATTGTTTGGCCAAATGATAATCAAATAGAGATATGGGCAATTGTTGAGTCACATGAGTAGCACAAGTAGCCTGTACTCAATTTCTGCCCAGGTGTCTGATTCCTAACACCTCTCAACGCAATGTGTGATAGAAGAGTAATGGTATACCTATTTCATTGTCCAACGATACTCTAGCGAGCTGATGACGGAGCACTATATACAGTTTCTCTATGCTTATTGATGACGTCACTGCGTTCAGTGTGATTATGACTCGGTAGTCTGTTTTGCCCTTTGCATACTTTACATTCACCTTCGCTGCAAAACACAGCGATGGGCACTGGCTGTGAATCCGGAAATCGCTTGTCAGTTTCAAAAGTATGTGGACTGTCACGTGTCTACGAAAATAAAAAAGAATCACAAAAAATCCCTGTGAATTTGTAACATTGTATTTCTTTAGTGCGGCGGCAAAAAAACTAACTTTTCCTCGTTTAATTTTTTGCATTTTGCATTCCTTTTTTGATGTGCAAGACACTTTTTATAAATTTGTTACACTAGTAAAAGCAAAAGAATGTGTACAAAGCATCACTTTTTCACATTCTGCTGTTATGTTAAGGTATCGCTTAATGACATTATTCGTTATAAATACTACTTCATCTTACACAAATACAAAAATATGTTGAAAAAGCATACACCTATCATTCTGTTGGCAAAATAGTTTCTATTTGATTAAACTACACTTATTTTAATTAATCTGAATGCTTTTGAAGTAATTTGTTATGCCATACATAACCTTGTTTGGGTTAACACTTAAAAACATTTTCTTAAACAGATTGACTGCACAAAACCATTTTTAATTAATAGTATTATTGTGTATGTACATTTTATAAGTATTTTCATAAAGTTTTGTTTCACTGAAAATGCTTTTGTTTTGGAAAACGGGAATTTCACACTGTTTGCAAAAAAACGGTCCGAAGTTAAATAACACTATTTCATGCACCCAAAAATTTCCACATATTATGTTTTTTTGTAAAAGGATGTACTATTTCATTCTGTAAAATGTGTTAATTTCAGTGTGTGATAACTGCTAATGTAAGGAAAATTATATTTGAACAATATGCAGTACACTTTATCAAAATAATTGAGCATTATTAATTAGATAAGTAGATGCTTCACATAACCACTATTCAGAGATGTACAAGTTACATAATGTACTAATAATCATTTAAAAGATTTATAAAAGAAAACTACAGTATGTCTGCATTTTTTATTTGGCGAGCATACACACATCTGTAACTGCATTTTTTTACAGTTACGGGGGGCGCAAGTGGAAAATAAAATGTATACTTTAGACAATGATGTCGCGACTATTTAAAGTTGTATTTATTGTCTAATTATTTCTAAAATGGGCTATTAGAAGAGTGTTAATTTACTCAGACTAGCATTAAATATCATTTAGAATAGAAACACATTTTACAGACTACAACATTTTCATTCAAACAAATATATGTTGTTTTTGCTGTATTTTACTCGCGTGTCTGCCTTTGTGATGGTTTATGCTGTGAATATAGGAGAAATTCAACCAAAGAAAGCATGGCGACATTAAAGTTCTATGAGCTTCACATGGGAAGACGTAGAGCTATATTGTTGTAAACGAAGTTTGTTCGGAATCAGCCTCCAGGTCTGCTGCAACATGCCCGGAATAGCAATATGGATTGCTTCCACAATACTGGCATGGAGATCTTGAAGGTCTAGCACTTCATGATGTAAATTTTGTCCGGATTGTGCGGCAAGTTCTGGATGCAACTTTTCCAGGCCGTTGGATATGAAGAGACGGACTGACAGATTGGCCTCCATTTTTCCCGGATATCATGCAGTTGGATTTTTTTGTGGGGCTACATTTAAGACACAGTTTAAATCATGAATGTGCGAAACCTTCACAAGACCTCCATGCCAGAATTGTGGATGCAATCCATACTATTATTTGGAGCATGTTGCAGCAGACATAGACAGAAATTGAGTAAAGACTATAGATCCTGCATGTCTCCAAAGGTACACACAAAGAAGTCGACTGGTTTTCTTTCTTAAAAGCCAAGTGGTGTTGTGCTACTCATGTGCCTCAAAAAATTGCCCATATTTGTATTAGTTTTCTCCTGAGAACCTAACGAGATTAAGAGATTTCACTGTGGACAGCCTGTTCATATATCTGATCGCGTCCAACAGGACCTATGTGAAGTCACTTTTTATTCATTTTGCTTGTGTTGTTAGCAAGATCCACTGTACTTACTCTGTGGCAATGACAGTTCTTTCTTATAGGTACTCATGGTGTTCACTTGAAGACCATACAAGTTGCAAGGGTGATTCTAAAATCATGGGACAAACATTGAAGGGTGGTAGAGCTCACTAAAACAAACAATTATTGTATAGGAATATATAGGCGGGAGAGACGCGTTGAGGCACAAACACAAAAATTACACGTGAAATGCAACACAGTGTTTATTTACAACGTCGCTGCTAAATGCCTTTTTACAGCAATGTTTATAATAATTGCTCAAAATTGCTACCACCGACAGTAATGCAAGCTTGGTAGCGTCGGTGGAGTGATGCTGATGCAGCAGGTCACTGGCGCACCGTTTGACTGCCCTCAACTATCGCCACCATTGTCAACCAATCACGCCATATGTAGAGGTCGCCAAGCATGCGTGATTGTTGGTGGATGCATTTCCAGCAACTGTTTTAACATTTTCTGTACGGAATCACTCGTTAAGTACGCTGCTAATGAACATTTTATGTTTCCGTTAATGTGTTATGTTTTTGTGTTTGTGCCTCAACACGTCACTTCCGCCCATATAATCCTATACAATAATTGTTTGTTTTAGTGAGCTCTACCACCCCTCAATGTTTGTCCCATGATTTTAGAATCATCCTGTATATTATTGTTGAGTATCTTTATTATCCGTTGGTGATTTATGATCTGGCCCATTAGTGTATACAACATTAATTATTCTGATGGGTGGTAACTTTATCTGTTAGGTTACTGAACCACTGCAGATATAGGCTGTGGTGTCTTCTCGCCTATACCACTGCCGTATTGCTGGCTGCATGGCGTGTGCTGTTTGATATGTGTTTCACGCCTCTTAAGGAAGCAGTTATCCTGTACTGCTTTCACCTTTACTTTCTGCCAAATGCAAACAGAGCTATAGCCCTCTGCTGCTAACAACAACAATTCGTTACTGCCGGAACTATGTTGAATGTGCTGCTACAGGTAATATCTCATTAAAATAGACCTCTCACCATTAGTACAACTATCACCATCTTTTACTTAACAGTTCTAGTCACTTTCCTGTATTGGTATGGCTTCCAGGCTGGAATCACTTCTTGTTTCTTTTGTCAAGATTGATGCGGGACTTAATGATAATTTTTACCAGCACTGTACCCATTGCTGTCCACTTCATGTATCTTATTTCCTTCTGACAACATGCCTTATGCAGTCATGTCATTTATCAGCAGTTAACCAGTGTACTACTGACTGCATTAACACATGCACATTGCACATATCCTTCTGCACACTCAAGGGAATGACAGTAGATAGGACCCGCAGAGTTATTGAGCATTAACAAAGTGTGTACACCAACATTAGAGTAACTTACACCCTGACTATTTATAAATTCTGGCAAAAAAATGTTATTTTATTATTATTATTTTAATAATACTAGCTTCGTTTATGCAAGTTGATTCCATTGAGAAAACGTTATGGTAAGCTATTCTGTTTATAAAACATGGTGTCGTAGTTTGGTATGTTTTGGTAGCATTCCTGCTCTTTAAACTATGTTATGTTTTTCAAAGTCGTTACAAAAGATTTGATAACAGTATTTAAGTACTGTACAAATACATTTTTATTTCAATTCTATACCACATTTGTATGTGTGAAAATATGAGTGCAACAGATTTTGAGTGCTTCATTACGAAAATTCGAACCACAAAATAAAAGTGAAAGTTTTTACTGCCCCAGCAAGTACTCTTACAAAGTGCTGGATTCTTAACTATTTATTTACTTTCCTTTAACAAACATTGGGTAATTATTAAGTTTAGTGACTTTTCTGTAAAAAAAATTTTGCTGAAAATGGTATATTTATACTCTACTAATGACGCAGAACACTAATATACGAGGGGCATTAACGTACGACTAATTTCGTAATGTGTACCCACCTAACATAACAGAACCTAACCCCACGATTGGTGAATCACTATTTTACATTTTTAAACTAACCTAGGATTGTTGGGTTTTAAACTAACCTAAGATTTTAGTGTTATACACTACTCTAGGATTTTAGGGTTTTACACTAACCTAGGATTTTACACTAAACTACGAATTTAGAGTTTTAGGGATTTAAAGGAACCGTAAAAAAAACAAAATAATATCAATTAACTCGCCTAGGTAGGCGGCTTGTATAATTCCTGTATCCTCGGCCAATTCAACCTTACCTCACTCGATGTTCCACTAAAACTCCACACATGCGAACATTACGCACTGAAGCACTCTTTCATAGGCGAATATAACGCACAGAAGCATTCGTTCTTGCTTTCTCCGTTTAAAATCTGCCGGATTGGGACGCCAAGACTCACCCTGGCAAAGACACAATGGCTACTGAGCTATTAAAAAAAATTCCGTTAAAATCACATGTGACGCGTCACCGTGACGTAACAATACCCATAAGCCAATAAGGTGACTGCAGGAATCATGACGTCATCAAAAATCATAACGTCCGACAAACAAAGCGTCTAACTGCTCGTACTTTTAACTATTTTATTTAATACGTTCTACTTATTCTAAACATGACGCCCTCCTGAATATTAACAAGGTAAGCTGTGCAGAATCCATTAATGCTACTTTCGTTTATCTAGGATGTTTCCTTCAGAAAAGTCACTAAACTTAATAATTACCGAACATTGTAGTTGTTTTGTATTGTTAACAATACACCAATAATTTACATTTTTTTTATCAGCATATCATAAGTAGGTAATGAAGACATGCTACAGACACAGACAATTTCCTGTTCAAAATTTTGAAGAAAAAAAAAATGAAAAAATATATTAATAATTCAATACACTGGAATGAGCCCATAACGTTTTCGTACAAAATGTTTTCTTTAATTCCACATGTTATAAATAAAATTCCATGAAGAAATGAAGAGTATGCTGTGTGGTTGGCAACAAATTATTGTTTATGGTCCCCAATTGGGCCAGTAAATAAGACTCAAAGTCTAACCTGGAAGTGCCAATTTTCTCCTTCCATGATCCTTGCGCACTCTGAAAAATACTTATTGTTTCAGCTGTAAGTACAGCTATTTGCTTCAAAGGCAATGTGAGATGCTGCTGAGAAAAGGTAGGTGTAATTAAAACATTTCAAAAAGTTCTCTCCATCACTTTGTAGCAGTTGTCACTTAACGTACCACTTTACTATATCATCACTCCGACACATCTATGATATAATTTTAACTACTGCTTCCAGCAGGCCAGTGGCTTCTTGCATTAGGTTAACAGCGATACATTATAACCATGGCAGCAGAATGTCGTCAATACACGGTGTATGCTCATGTGACTGCTATAATGGGTTTCAGGTAATTTCTAAAGTAAGTGTGGGAAATAATCAGAGTAGAAACATACATAATCAACTGTAAAAAATTGTATTTTACAACATAAGAATAGTCCATTTTTAATCGTGTAGTAGAGTTTTCATAATAAGTTCATTAAAATGTTAGCTATTTTATGAGAGTTCAGATACAATGTGAAGGGGAACCAATCTGAATAAGGCTAACCCCACATCGATTTGTTTACCTTGGGACTAAAATGAGTGGTTTGATTGTAGAACTTTTTATCCAATTATCTGAAACATTTCTCAAATTTTGAGTATTTTGAACTGTACCTCTCATCATTGTACAAGTATTTCCACATTTAATGTTTTTTAATGTGTATTTATATTTCTATGAAATAATATATGTACTTTTACTATGTATTCATTTTTGAATGTTAAAATATTATTATGTTTTTATCTGCAGTGTTGTAACGTTTTGTCGTTTGTTATATTATGATTTAACCATTTTCTGTAGTGTTCAAATTTTATCCATCCCTACTGCATTACCCCAGATTTTAGTTGTGTGACTCGTACTTAACAGCATGAATATGGACGTAATATATATTCAGTTGTAAGTGTGTCTGCTGGCTCTCTCAACGTGTTTTTACTTCTTTATTAATTTTGTAGAGCCCATAGAAGTAGGCAAGCTACAAGGCTGTGAAACATGTCAAGTTTGAACACAATAACATGCAGAAAGTGCAAATTATATTACACAATAAGAATCTCATAAAATATACCTACCTTATCATATTGTTATGTGATAACATAATAATATTAATCCTAGTCTATGAATTATTATGTGGTGTAATGAGCTTAATCCGTAAAATATTTTACTTCTTTTTTAAATTATGTCTATTTGAACTATATAAACTCATAATATTGCGAAGCAGCTTATTAAAACATGAGATGCTGTAAACAGGACCTCTTTCTTAAAAGCTTTTAACCAAACTAATGACATGAAGTTTATTTCATGACCTTGTATCATATTGGTTCATTTCATAATTAGAAATAAGAGGATCAGGGTCATCGCATATAAAACACATAAGAGAATATGTTTTGAAAACAATTTCCTACATGAGTAGCATGTGCCTTCTATTATTCTCAAGGCAGTCTTTTGTAATTTGAACACTTTTAATACTATCTATAGAATTTCCCCATAAAATTATGCCAAATGATGTTGCAGAATAGAAGTACGATAATAAACTGATTTTAATGATAAGTAATTTAATAAATTAGTAATTGAGTTGCCCACATGCAAAACTAAGTATGTCCAGGAGATAAAGTTTTCAGGAAATGAAAGAAACTTTCTAAACTGTGTATGACTAGGTTTAGAAATCTCGTAATTGCATTGTGATTTTGTGATGCCTTCCTGAGTAGGTACGTAAGAACTCCAAAATATTGGACCCACAGAAATTGAAATAAAAGAGAAAACTGTTTGGACCAAGTTTTACTTGCTGTGTGTAGGATTTACCATGTTTTGCATTTGTATTGAAAATGCAGATCATTTGTAAAGTGTTATGTAGTCACAAATGAAAAACCATTAACAATCAAATACATTTAATTGTGATAAAAAAAAAAGGTGTCCCACCATTTACAGTTTTACAGAAAGGCATAAAATACCCATATTTTCAGGAAAACAGAGAAACAGAATGTAACAGCCATCAGTACTGAAATACTATAGTCTACATTATCGTATAATATTAATAGAAAATTTTATTATAATAAGTACATAAAATAAAAGTATTCACAAAAAAAACTCAAGTCATACAAAGTCATGATTACACTGTAAGTTACATCATCAACTATGTCGAAGTCAGTGTTTTCCTCTTTGTTGCGAACATTTTCTGTTTGGCTGTCAGTTACATTTTTGTAATATCCCAAAATCTTGTTTATTTTCCAATGAATGCCGAAGTGCTTTGTAAGAAGTGTGTCTACATCTTTCGTTTTGCCTTCTGAACAGTATTTCCTGTTGGAATAGAGTCTATTGTGGTGTTGCCCAGATTTTTCCCTTTCTTGCAAATTCCTTTCCCTTCTCCTGTGTCAATTTATAGTTGACTTCTCCTCTGACAGTGGGATGCACTGTTTTAGACTTAATGATAATTGCCCTTTTCGCAGGTGCAAATTAAAAATGCCACTGTCCCAGTGGTTCGAGTACAGAAGCAACAGCACCCTTCCAGTTTCTGACAGGACAGTCCTGCCCTAAATGGAAAACCGTTCCGTGTTCTTGGAAAATGTTACAGTAATCATCACGTGATATGATTGTATCTTTGGTTCTAAATATCTTTTCCAACCACCCAAATATTCTGTCCAGCGGCAGGAACGAGTGTCCTATGACTGGGAAGTACATCGCAATTTGTTTTGCAGTTGGAGGAGCTTCATTTGTTAACCAGTAACGTAACATACTGATCATGGTTTGGTTATTGTTCTGACCGGTGCTGCACCCATCACAAAAAAGTCAAATGGTATGCATTCCAGTTGTGTCGGTGTACACATGAAACTATTTCATTGGAACCTTTAGTAAATTCACCTTCATTCCATTTGTATATAATAGTATTGTACCGGTTTTGTGGCTCTTTCGATGTACCTTCACACATTGTGAAATTGTACATGTACTGTTTGTGGCAGTAGTATGCACTCTGATCGGGTACCTTTGGAAGTAGCAAATACTTCTTACAATCAAAGCTTAATGTTAATTATCCATCATTTTTTCCCTTCAATTTGTTATAAAATGTGTTGACCTTCATTTTGTGAATGTTTAACTTTGTTTGGATTACTTGTTTCTCCTTGGACAACTCCTTTGATGCCTTGAGTTCACCTTCAAGCTGTATACATCCAGAGCAGCAATCTGTCGCAGGGTTTGCTAATTATATATTAAACTCTGAAACAAATACGGCTCCGAAATGTTCATAATTTACATTAAGTTCATTGTTTCAGCTATTGTTGTACATCTCAGATAGCTTGATAATACTCAAATCACTGGGCAATAACATTTCGTCCTCAATAATAGGATTAAAGAATAAATTTTGAAATGAATGTCTTTACACTCTCCCATTTATTCTTGAAACGGTTCCCCATGTCATCCCCTCCTCCATTTTCAATGGCAGGAGTGTTATTACCTAACTTTCTTGTGCATATTCTTTGAACTCTGTCAGTTGAAATTCTTAAGATACCCACAATCATTTTTTAGCACACCTGCACATTGATGGTTTTATTTGCAGCAGTCAAATGTAGTAAGTAAAAAGTGATTGAAACCTGCTTCTCATACTTGTCTGACCTGGACCACCTCCTTTTCGGGCTTTCTACTGTTGTATGTTGCAAAATATAGTTATCTTGATATAATTTCTCAGGTTCTTTGAAGAAAGCTTGTTGGGCTCGCCGTACATCTTGTAATGTTAGTTGCCAACACTGGAACGTGGATGCTTCTGCATTATGATATTGTGGGCGGATTGGTAATCCTGGTGCAGAGTACTGCAAGAATGGAAAAACGTATTTACATTTGGGCCTCTACATTTACATAGCTACAATGCATAACCAAAAATTACATTTAATTGTGGCCTCAGACTAATCATTGTCCTAACCTATTTAAGCTTATCTCATTCTCTTTACTTTAGTTTGTTTCCATTCCTTGGAATTAGGTTGTTACCTCCTTCCTTTTCCTTGAGGCATTGATTTCATGCCATCTTCATCACCTATGTTCTCCATAGTTGTATTTCATGAAGAATTTAACGCTATCAACAATAATCTGAGTTGCGTACTAATAAATTGGCCCAAAACAGTTTTTTTCTGCAATTCAAGCTGTTTACACACAGTAACCAAGCTGCAAAATATTCCACTACAATACACTGCCCTGTCCTGCACTGTCTTACAACACAGAGAAATGATATTGAATAAGAAGCATGGTTGGATGTGAAGAGTTTTGCTTCTGAAATGTTAGTGCACAAACTGACTTATGCATCTGTACATGGATTTCGCCCCTTTACTTTTACACTATGAAACCATGTTTGCTCTTGGAACTTGTATATATNACTGTCTTACAACACAGAGAAATGATATTGAATAAGAAGCATGGTTGGATGTGAAGAGTTTTGCTTCTGAAATGTTAGTGCACAAACTGAGTTATGCATCTGTACATGGATTTCGCCCCTTTACTTTTACACTATGAAACCATGTTTGCTCTTGGAACTTGTATATATAACGTGGGATGGTCTGAAGAAAACAAATGCACAATAAAAGTTTTCAATTTTCTTGGACATACTTAGTTTTGCATTTGGACAACTCAATTCTTCTTACAGTAAAACGTGCAACACTAAGTTCTGGTAAAATCTGTGCCACATGTTGTTTAAAACATAATAATTAGTTCACATTTATATCTAAAACTTTAGTTAGTAGTAACTCCTTAATTCCAGTATTCTGTTAAAATATTATGCAATTGAGAGCATCTTTTCTTAAGAGAAGATTGGATAAATATTGTTTTTTTGTATGTTTAATGTTAATTGATTGGCATTAAACCAAACACATTCTCTTGAATGCTAGTCCAGTTAGATTAATCACGTCTTCCATTGATTTTCCACTAGATAAAAGACTAGTGTCATCTGCAAAAAGTAATACTACAGAACCATTCTGACATACATATTTCTCAAGATCATTTATTTATGTTTATAAAATATAAAGATAGGGTCCCGAAATAGATCCCTGGGAAACTCTGTTTTTTGTTACACCACACTACAATACTGTATCTTTTATCATAACTTGTTGCACTCTATTGTACTTAAAGAAACTATAAAAATTGATTTTATACCATAAAATAATTTTTGCAATAATATGTTATACTTATCACAATGAAATGCCTTAGCAAGATCGCAGACTGCAGCTATGGGGTACTTACTTTCTTTAAGCACCCTCACTATATCGCTGACACTGATTAATTTAAGGCATGCTTTATTAGTTGACATATTTTTCTTAAACCTAAATTGAGCAGGAGTTAAAATACTATATCTATAAAAATGGGCAGAATTAGAAAGCACTTTATCCATTATTTTAGTGAAAGTAGTTAGTAAAGAAATATGTCTTAGTTAGCAATATTAGAGTTACTACCTTTCTGAAATAGTGGATTTATGGCTGTAAATTTTAATCTATCAGGAAATATTATACTCATAATAATACTATTACAAATATGCCTAAATGGTAGACTTATAGATGGTATACACCATTTTATTTTTAATAATCTACTACTTAGACTGTCATACCCAGGACAGTTTTTATTTTGAAGTGACAGTTATTCTATTAATTTCTTGTAGTTGTCATCCGACCTTGTTCCTCAGTGCTCGCCTCCCATCTGGCCTGTTTACTCCTGGATTTTCGCAAATGGGAATTGTGCTGGATGATGCTGTAGACAGAGAGTTTTCTTGGGGATCTCCAGTTTCCCCCGCCCTTGCATTCCAGCGCTGTTCAATTCGTGCCTCATGTCACTCTCATCTGCTCTCAAGACCTCGTTAAGAGCCACCCAAATCTCTCCACTCCACTCGTTCCTCTGCCAATGGAAACCCATCATGGGCACACAAGATGCAGGGTCGTGTGATGAGTGTTCGGTACATGGACATATCCTGCAGTGTGCACTGAAGACAGACCGGGTGGATGAGACAATAGTGAAGATGGTTTATGTTAGCAAGGTTGTTAATGTATTTGTTTTGCCAGTGTACTACTGTGCACATTTTTGTAAACTAGTGTTAATTTTGTGTTCCTTCCATTTTGATCACACTTAATTCTTTGCACATGTGCTCTACACTGGGGCCATCACTTACAGCGCAGGGGCATGTCCCTGCTTCCGATAGCCATTGGGCCGTCTCTTCTCAGAGCTCAAACTGGACGGGTACATGCCACTTGGCCTGCAGGGGCCTCAGCTTTGCTTTCACTGATCTAGTAATTCTGTGATGTAATTGTGTCCGTAACCTTTACGTTTACCCCCGCAGCTGTCTAGGCCCTTCGATCGTATGGAGGATCCGTAAAAAATTATGTTACTCTAGGCCGTTTTGCACATGTAACAAGTGTCTACCTCGGGCTGGTTCAGACGAGGCATAATGTAATTGGTTTGCACCGCAGTGCTTTTGTACTGTTTCTTTTCATTGTAATGTGTTTTTGTAGTGTATTAAATGCTGGATGGCTTTGGATTAACATACATGCGGTCACCCTTAATTCTTACCCTTAAGTGACGCCGCCACTCCTGTACTTGTGTTTGGCTTGCTCCGTAGCTAACAGTGGAGCAGAATAATTTGTATTCATTATTGGCATCAATTGATCAGCCACATGGCGATGTCATGTCCCTGGTAAGAGTATCTGCTCACCGTGTGGCCATGTGCTGCGAAATCACAGCCGGGTGCCTTGGGATTACAACTGCAACTCCGCCTCCAGTTAACTCACCACTTGATGCCAATAACATGGTGTAGTCAAAGAAAAGTGGATATCAGCAAAATTTTCACCAAATGCCTATTCATACAATTACCAGAAATTGTATTATGTGTATATTATATCTTTATTTGCATCCAATAGACTGACAGCCTAAGCTGTATACTGTGTAGGACTAGTCAAACGTATAAACATAAGTCAAAACACATTTTCATTCACAGTTCATCAATATTAAATTAACACATATCTAAATTAATATGTTCATTTAGAATACATAAATGTAGGTTATTATCGACAAATTAAAAAATATAAACAAAGCTTACAGTTAACTATTCCTCTTCATAAAACACTAAGCTTATCAAACTATACATATGCACAACATTTATCGTTATTATATTAACATATTCATTTACTTATAAAAAGGATTGTTACACAAAAAGCCTTAGAGTTTACTTTTGAAGCAATTAGTATTTATAGTAAATTTTTCCTTCAAATTTACAGGTAAATGGTTTTAAATGTGTATTGCTGAATAAAAAGTACCNGTTTCCTTCAAATTTACAGGTAAATGGTTTTAAATGTGTATTGCTGAATAAAAAGTACCTTTTGCTAAAATTACTCTGTGGTTTGTGCAAATCCTTATGTTGTCTGGTTTCATTTTCATGGATTGTATCATTCCTCAAGAATTTTTTAAAAATTTAAATGTAAAAAGCACAAACCAAATAAATATACTAAGTCAGTGTAAGAATGTTGGAACTTATGAATAATTTTCTGCAAGAGTCATCATATTTCACTTAATGTTACTCTCCTTTGGGGTTTTTTTTTTTTTTTTTGCTTGCTATTCCAGCATTTTCTCAAGAGATAGGCCTATACCATATGACTTAATGGAATTAAATACTGCATAAGATATTTATTTTAATGTAACGAGGTCCATTATTTTTTTTTTTAACATTTCTGAGTACAAGACATGCAGAACTCAATTTGAATAATAATTGGTCTATATGTTTACTCCAAGACAATGATTTGCCTAANATTTACTTATAAAAAGGATTGTTACACAAAAAGCCTTAGAGTTTACTTTTGAAGCAATTAGTATTTATAGTAAATTTTTCCTTCAAATTTACAGGTAAATGGTTTTAAATGTGTATTGCTGAATAAAAAGTACCTTTTGCTAAAATTACTCTGTGGTTTGTGCAAATCCTTATGTTGTCTGGTTTCATTTTCATGGATTGTATCATTCCTCAAGAATTTTTTTTAAATTTAAATGTAAAAAGCACAAACCAAATAAATATACTAAGTCAGTGTAAGAATGTTGGAACTTATGAATAATTTTCTGCAAGAGTCATCATATTTCACTTAATGTTACTCTCCTTTGGGGGTTTTTTTTTTTGCTTGCTATTCCAGCATTTTCTCAAGAGATAGGCCTATACCATATGACTTAATGGAATTAAATACTGCATAAGATATTTATTTTAATGTAACGAGGTCCATTATTTTTTTTTTTAACATTGAGTACAAGACATGCAGAACTCAATTTGAATAATAATTGGTCTATATGTTTACTCCAAGACAATGATTTGCCTAANTGAGTACAAGACATGCAGAACTCAATTTGAATAATAATTGGTCTATATGTTTACTCCAAGACAATGATTTGCCTAATACATCAAGGAATTTAGAATTATCAATTATATTGTTGCAAACAATTATATTTTTTGTTAAGAATTCAATAGCAATAGTTTTATCAATAATTAACATTAATTTATTGACTTTCAACCATGTGGATAGCCTTCATATAGTTAGATTTGTCAAATCCAGAAGAGTCTCATGAGTTTTGGGAATTTCGCCACATGACAAAAAACCTGGAAGATATTTATCTATATAAGAAACAACAGTAGTTCGAGTGTAGAACCCATGTTTGATTATACCAGATGCTGAATACACATTATTAGTGGATAAATTATCTATTAAATGAACTGTACAAGTTGCTACAGGAGGCATTGGTGGTTTTGATATACAAGCAAGGGAGGAAATTAAAAATCCTTGCAGTTACAGACTTTTGAGTACAGGAGGGGTTTGTATTACAGTATGTGGTAGAGGTTAAGGAATGAAAAGAANCCTTGCAGTTACAGACTTTTGAGTACAGGAGGGGTTTGTATTACAGTATGTGGTAGAGGTTAAGGAATGAAAAGAATTGGCTGCAAGAGTGCCAAGATGTTTTCAGGGCAGGTTACTCATGTGAGAGACATCCAGAATACAGGCTTTTCCAAAAAAAAAAAAATGGGACATCATACTTAATAGGAATTACATTGGGGCTTCACGTTTTTTTGCAGCATATACCATGNAAAAAAAAAAAAATGGGACATCATACTTAATAGGAATTACATTGGGGCTTCACGTTTTTTTGCAGCATATACCATGAAATGTGATGGTGAGGAGAGTTATGAAAATCGAGGTGTTTTATGCGGTAAAACACGTAATTTTATTTCCAAGTAGCGAACCGGTTAGGCTTTGCCCGGGTACAATTGAGTTTTACAGTAATACACTAATAAATAAATTGGGAAAAGACAACTCATTTATGTGAGAAAACAATTATAAAATTATCATACTATGTTGGCCTAGGTTTTTAACTGATTACGGCAACCCAAAAGGAAGGAAATATTTTTTACCCGATAGCCAAGAAGTAGAGTATTGTTTTTGGAGTGTATCTGTGCAACTATTGCATAGTTGCAACATTTTCGCTTTCCAACATCGATGTATGAAAATCAAAACGTGAGTTATTTCAGAGGTCCTTGGGCGGCCTGATAAACTCTTGACACCAGAGGAAAAAAATATTTTGGCCACATTCCCAGCCGTTGCAGAATTACATTTTGTTGTTATTCCACAGGAACCATACAATTTACCGGGATAAAAAGTGTCCTATTCCAGGACCTAAAGTACTTGCATACCAAATTTCATCAAAGTCCATTCAGCCATTATGGAGCTGAGTGGTAACAAACATGCACACTCACAGAAACTTTCACATTTATAATATTAGTAGGATATATTTCTGTTGGATCACAAAATTGTGTTAAATACAAGAATACCTTTTGGAAATCAAACCGTGATTCACAGGGTATATTTATACAGACGCGCTAAGGTTATACAGGTATAAAACACTAATCGAGAAGTGTCGGAATATCATTTAATTAGGTTGAATTTTTCAATGCTTACCTTGTCTATATTTACGAGAGAATTATACCACATAATGTGGAAGCACTAGAAAAAAACATACGCATAGTGTTTCATACACAAAGTTCCCATGTGTTGTTTGCAAGCAATTTACATGTATCGCTGTGATAACTTTTTAAACAACAATGCACAGACAGGAAACAAATGCACATTGATTGTGGTCTTCCCATATAATTTTTACCTATTTCATGTGACAGTTGTAACCTGATAGTATGTGGAAGTGCAGTATATCGTGTGAATTTGACCATGCGAAGGTTTGTGATTTACGAGTGCTATTAAGCGTGTTTCGTTGCGATTATTTCCATTTGACATGATAAATCTAATTAATGTACAAAAATACAAGTATTTATTTGTAATTATGTCCACGGGAACTATTACATCTAACTATTCTGCGAAAATGCGAGTTTTGGTGTGGAATTTCGACATGTTAGAAAAGAAGGTAAATGTGTCTTAGACACGGATATCAGTGATACATCACCAAGGAGCTATATTCGCAGCTTACATGAGTAACGTAATTTATAGCGTAGTTTTTGCGTGGAAAGTAAGTGTAGTGAATTTGTACTGTGTAGTATTGCATTGAAGGGCTTCTGTACTGCTGCCGCCAGCCATGTAAAATGCATAAGACCTAACCAAATTAAACCCACCTTCACAATAGGTGAATCACAGGGGTTGGCTGAACCAACGCAAGCTTACTTATACTTTTTCTAACACACTATCTCATGTCGGCACTTTCTCCCCCTGCAATCACATATTGTGAAGTAGGTTAAGTTAGGTCATCTTGCATTTATCATGGTTAAGGAACCCAATTGANTTTTTCTAACACACTATCTCATGTCGGCACTTTCTCCCCCTGCAATCACATATTGTGAAGTAGGTTAAGTTAGGTCGTCTTGCATTTATCATGGTTAAGGAACCCAGATGACATGTAATTTACATAAATTTTACGTGTTTCACCCCACAATTTCCCTGATCTTCATTGCCCTCCCCACTATCTGATTTGGTAGTGTGTACTGCGAAGATTGTGATGGCCGTAGTAAATTTGTGTTCAGTGTGGTTAGTAATTTCAATTTAATGTGGTTAAGGAACCCAATTTANTCTTGCATTTATCATGGTTAAGGAACCCAATTGACATGTAATTTACATACATTTTACGTATTTTACCCCACAATTTCTCTGATCATCATAGCCCTTCCCACTATCGCATTTGGTAGTATTTATTCTGAATATTGTAATGACCTTAGTGAATTTGTGTTCACTTTGATAAGTTATACCATTTTCTAGGATTTTTTGTTTTTGGAAAAGCCCCTATCCTGAATAATTACGGATAGGGGACTTCCTGAGAGGGTGAAAGTGGGGCAGTCCTTGTTGGTGGAAGGCAAGGTTACATCAGGGGTTCTGCAGGGTAGTGTGCTGGGCCCCTTGTTGTTCACCATCATAGTTAGTGACATGGGGATAATGGGGGTGACAAAGTGAGGCTGTTTGTGGATGATTGTTTGCTGTATTGAAAGATGGGTGAGGAGAATAATTTGCAGTAGGACATAGAACAAATGTGGACAGAAAGGGATAAAATGAAGATTAATGTACAAAAAACAAAGATTGTAAAGTTTACTATGAAGAGGGAAGATATGAAGGCACTTATAAATGACATGGGCAGGAGATAGGAGAAAATTTAGAGTATAAATACCTAGGATTGGTGATTCACATTGATCTTAGATGGAAAAAGCAAGTATACTCCATTCGTGGTTACTCCTAACTTTTCTGAAGCCCTGCAAAAGTTCTACTAATATTCCTCCATCTCATGGAAACAAAGCTTAACCAAGTCTAGAAAATTACACCAAAGGGAAAGCGGACCACATTCGTGCCCACTCAGTGTAATTATATTTTGCATAAGAACTATTTCTTTTAGTCATTACCAGCATACCTATTTTCTCCCTGTTTTTACTCAAATTATAAATTATATACTATAATTACAGATAAAATATAAGTAAATGTTATGTTTCACCAAAAATAAGATATTTTTATGTTAACAGAAGTATAAATATCTTGTGATATATAACATATTTAAAAAACAAGTCATACATGGGGTGAATTTTCTATTGTTTGATTCAAAAAATGTGAAGAAACCACAAATATACATACTATATCAAAGGGAAGAAGGGTTTTGGGAATGCTGAGTTGGGTCTTGAAGGGGGTTAGTGGGAAGGTGAAGGAGAAGACTTATTATAAAGCTATGATTAGGTAGATAACAGTATATGTAGTCGCAGTCTGGGAGTTGGAGAAGGTGAGGAGAGGAATTTTAGGTCATCCTTAATGGTGAAGGAGTTTGAGGGTGGTGCTACCTAAGGGAAAGATGAAGAGTGGAGAGGAATGGGGTAAGTTAAGTGATGATTTAGCCCGAGGGGCTGTACAGGGGGAGAGGTACAAACAGTATAAAGTTACAGAGGTGGACACAAATTGGAAGGCAGTCCATACTGGTGAAAACTGAGGGAGTGGAATTTGTTGTGGGAGTTGGTGATGATGAAGGATATTTGGAAAGTGAAATGGGATGAGGGAAGAAAGTGCATGCCACAGGACGATAGCCCATCTGTAAGTTCAAACTATTATTACTATTGTTACATGTTGATTTGCATCACTTCCCTTGACCCGTCCCATGCGAGCGAGTGAAGGCCAAGTTAGTAACCTGAGGAGCACACTGAGATTTTGAAAGGCATGCCACGGTGCATACAGCTGCTGTCGGGTAAGCCTACCGGGACTCGCGCACTCCTGACCTTAACGGAGTGAATGTTCTTGTAATTGTCCTAGCCTCATTCATCATGACTTAGGGTCTGGGGAACCTTCTAGTTTTGGGTGAGCAAGACTACTAAAGCCATGGCGAGCCTCCAAGTCTAGAGTTTGAGAGTTTAAAGGAGTGTGCAACCTTAAGCACCAGGTGTGTGAAGACAGCGAAGCAACGAGTCAGCAGAGCATCGAGAGGCGGCAAGTATGACCAGTGCGAGTGTGGATTGTGAGCATCGGTACAGTGGAGAGTGAGACTGACAGGCAGGACTATTAAACTGTGTGCATGAGTTCAAGACATTAAGAATGAAGGCAATATAGACGTATTGAATATATGTAAATAATGAGTGTGAATTAAGTGACTGTAACCAATATAGTCTCATTGAAAAGGACTTTAATTAAAATTGAGTTAGACATTAAATATTGTGCTCACTGAGAATAACAAGAGTAATAGTGGTGATAGATAGTTTAATGTTGTAAATAATAGCTGTGTGAATAAATTAAATACTAATTTTGTTCTACCTCCATCATTCACAAACTTGGGTACGCCCCTCCGATGTCTTGCAACACTGGTGAGAAAAGTGTCATGGAGGCATTGAATTGTAAATAAAGTTAGGAAATATGCTAGTAATTAGTTATATTGAAGCAAATTAATTAGTTTTAATAACTATAGGCCGATATAAGAAGATTGTTTTGAACAACCATCACAGTGAATGTTGACTAGAAAAATGTTTGTACTACTAGAAGCAACGCAAACAGTAACTGAGTGGCTTGGTACCCAAATGGTTAGTGTGAACGCAAGCGTAAATAGCTCGAAAGAAGATGTAAACAACCAAGTTAGCAGTGCAAGTGAAAATGTAAATATCCAAACTAGTTCTGTAATATAAATTCTAATAGTGTAAGGAAAAAAGTAAGTAACCAGATAACAAATGTAAATGATTTAGTAGACAATAAAATAAACACAGTAAATTAAAATGTTGATAGGAAAATAGAAGGCATTAGTGAGTTAATGGATGAAAGATATGACTGAACAAGAAAATTGCCGTGATCAGTGTAAACAAAAGGATGGGCAGTGTAGAAAATGAAATAAAACAAAATGAGTGCATTAGAGAAGGAATGGTAGGAACTTCTTCAGCAATGGAGTTCCACAATCAATACACCGGCAGCCGAGAAAAGTGGGAAAGCAGTGCAAGTCGTAAACAATACAGCAAATTCGAACGATAGCCTGCAGCTATACAGCAATGGTGTCTCGCTGCCGAGAGTGGGGAAGAGGGTTTAAATTAATTCCTGTCTCTTATGATAGCCAGACTTCTTGGCAGGAGCACCAATACCAGTTTGAAATAGTTGCCACCTTGAATGGCTGGTCTGCCGAACAGCGGGCTTACTAGCTAGTTCTGAGAGGTCCCGCACTGAGCATACTACAATCTCTGCCAGAATGACATCAAATGAAGTACCCCACAGTGGTGTTGGCCTTGGAAATATGTTTTGGCAACCGATACCTGCGACATGTCCAACATGCCCTATTGAGTAGCAGCACCCAGTGACCAGGGAAGCCACTGCAGGGGCTATGGTAAGACAATGTGATGCTGTCCCATCTATCTCTAGAAGAGTTGCCCCGATGAGGTGCTTGATATTATCACAATCGACTTCTTCATCGATGCCATCACCGACAGAGGTAGCAGCGGGAAAATAGACAGTGAGAGGTAGGTGAGGGTACAACACATTCACAAAATTGTAAACACCGATCTTGGGGGATGAAGGTCGGTGACTGTTGGTGGGAAGGCCCAATATTTTTACATGTACATTCAGTGAAATAGGATTTGGATGCAATACTGGTGGAGGGGGGCCTGAATGATGATCCTTGTCAGACGGTCTTCGACACTAGGGTAATCATAACAGCAAGGCCAGACATCCTCAGGCCTTCACCCCAGTGATTGCCGGACCACAGTATGAAACGATGCTATTTGAATACCTAACAGGCTGTGGTATATTGTGTTAACTTAGTACACTTGATGTTGTCAGTTTGGCGTCCCTGCGGCCACCAGTCGTAAAAATGGAAGCTTGCCATGAGATGTAAATAAACGTGTTACAGGCCAGATACGTTTGTATTGCAAGTAATACAACACAGGTACCTATGACTATGAATGTTGCCAGTCGCTGGAAGTCAGGGGACCGTCCTGCGATCCCGAAAAAGGTAAGGGTGTGAGGTGCTATACCGGCTTTGGCTAAGCCTCCGATGGGAGCTGTAATGGCCTGTAGGTTAGAGCAGTTCACTCTGTGGCAGAAGGTACTGGCCACAGTCTTCTATACCTGAAAGGTTTCAGCCTGGTGTCGAGGAACCAGTCTGTAATGAGTCTAAGGTTGCAGTCCTAGGGTGGCTCGGCGTTTGTGGTCCACCCGGTGGGAGTGCCTGACATCCAGGGATAGTACCTCCCCCTTGCTGAGGCGAAACAGTGACCAGCCTTGCTGTGGAGTTCAACTGGACAATGAGGTGTCGGGAATACTGCCAGTCCTAGTATCGGAGACCAGTTGTTTCATAGCTACGAAAAGAGCTAGTCATGCGCAAGTCCACAGCCTCTGCTAGTCTATGGGAATTTACACTTCGTGGTACTACCGGATGACCCACTTGGTGTGTGGGTCAGCAAATGTGGGTAGCCTTGGCATTCCCTATGCCAAGTCTTTGACTTAAAGGCCTCAGACTGGTCTATACTTACTGTAGATAATAATGGTCTTAGCTCGAAGGTGGGCTGATCGACTCCTTTACAATCAGACTGATGGGGCCAAATATCAAGAGTTTCATAGTGAGAAACCCATTGATATGGTAATTGACGAGAGGCGGGCCGAGTCCACGCCTGTAAGAGTCAATCTAAGCCAAGGTTTACTCGCATTGGTGCGGGCGGACCTTGGGAAAACCCACAAGTGTCATGAAAAGGAAGGAGTAGCACGGGGTGACCTATGGGCCCATGTCGGAGGTTCTCTCTGACACCAGGTCACAGAGGGAAAGGACTCGTGCTGGCAGTGGTTGAAAATTCACACCCAGATCTGTAAGCATGGCAAATTACAAAAGTAAACCAATAAACAAGACCAAACTGCAAATTAGCCTGGGAAATAGTTTCCCTTTATCAGTACTGACTAACATCAAACAAATGGAAGTAAGTATACAAGAAAACCCGGTAGGGCTATAGACTACAAAGCCCTAGAACTCCATACATATTATTACTATTATTATTGTGTTGTTGGGAAATATGTGGAATGTGTTTGTTAGGTTGGCACTAGAGTTCAGACAGTTATGGCTGGGTTGTGAAGTGAGTACAATGTTATGTGCAAAAGGATAATGCAATATATAACACGATATGATATCAGGTGGGCGTTTTAAGAAAGACAAAGCAGTTTTCTATTTGGGAGGGAACCAGCACAGCTGGAAGAATGTATTTCGCAGTGGGTTTTTACTAAGTGAAATGAGAGTACTAACGAGGCCAGAGGTAAACAGTGTGAATGTGAGCGGAAAGAAAATGGCGCAATTTCAGATAGTACCGCCCTAATACTTTGATTTTCGCAGGCCCACAGAATGGGACAAATGGATTCAAAGGTTTGAAGGGTTCTGTGTGTCATCAGAGAGCTTTCTGAAAAGCTAGAGGGAAGGCAAATAATGTTGTTCTACTACATGGGACCAGAAGCAGATGTTTTGTTAGTATTCTTCACGTTGACGTCAGAGCAAGCGACCAAGTACAACACAGAGAAACAAAAGTTCAGCAACTTCTTCAGGGTTAAGAAAAATCTTATTTACGGACGGGCTAAGTTTTTCAAGCGCCACCAGCATGAGAGATAACCCGTAGATGTATTTATCAACGAGGTTTTTAAGTTAGCAGAAACCTGCGAATTGCAAAACTTCTAGGATGAACTTATTACGACCGTTTCAGTTATTGGAATTGTGGATGATAAGTTATCCAAAGCATTGCAGATGGACCATAACCTCACAGAGATGGAAGCAGTAAAGAAAATTTGCCAAGCAGAAGCAGTGCGTGGTCAGTAACAGTTAGTTCGTGACAATACTGCCAGTGTCAATGTTGTTTGGCGCAACAAGGTACCTCATAACCTTAACAAATGGCAGAAGGTAGAGACACCTAAAAGTTCCAGTAGGGTTTGAAAGAGTAAGAATGTACAAGACTGTGGTGATATAGTCAGTTCATGACTGGAAGAGACTTTCTTGAAGCCCTGCTAAAGATCTACTTTCAAGCCCATTTCGTATCCTTCTGCCAAAGGGTAAACAAACATTGCCATGTGGCAGTCACATGGCAATGTTTACATGCAATGTTTACATTCCACTGTGTGTGTGTACATGTGTTCGTACATGCACGTACCCATCATAAAAGTAATGTATATATTATTAATGGATATTCCACAAGCGTAAAGTTTTTAATCTTGAGAATTTCACACAAAAGAATATGTGATGCAAGCGAAAAACATTTCATTATATAAACCCAAAATGTGAGTATTAAAAATTAGATGTTTCGTGTGCGTGCCTGTGTCTGTCTCTCTATCTATCTATCTCTCTATATATCTCTATATATCTCTATCTATCTCTCTCTATATATATCTCTATCTATCTCTCTCTCTCTATATCTCTCTCTCTATCTCTATCTCTATCTCTATCTCTATCTCTATCTCTATCTCTCTCTCTCTCTCTCTCTCTCTCTATCTCTCTCTCTCTCTCTCTCTCTCTCTCTCTCTCTCTCTCTCTCTCTCTCTCTCTGTGTGTGTGTGTGTGTGTGTGTGTATATATAGGTTTGATTTTGACTGGGGGATTGGGTGGGGGAGAAAAACTTTCACTTTGATTACATATTATAGACACAATACTTTGCAATGAAATGTGTCAACATTCAAGGAGTCCATCCAACAACATTAACATGGCAACGCCAATCTCTCATAAGCCCCCGGATGGCCGTGCTGTAGAGAATTTGTGCGATTCTTGTTTAACCTAATATTTCATTTATCGGTTTTTTTATACTAATATCAGCTCTTTATTATTTGATTTTTCATAACGTATGACTTTAATTTGTGCTAACCTTCTCGTACAGATTCCTTTTGCTTTTGAAATCTGTATAAGAGATTACTCATAGTGCGTTCTAACGTGTTTAATATTTTTCAAATTTATTTCAGGTTTGCTTAAAATTTTATTTACTGTATTTTACGTTGTATGTTGCGGTAGTTTTTGTGTGCAGTCATGAGTTCTAGCAAGGTGAATAAAAGAGAAGTCACCAACGCCAACAGGACATCATTAACCTCACCGAATCGTTGTATTCACTAATTAGCTGAGGGGAAATGAAACCCTGCAACGTCGCGGAAAGAGTGGCAGAAATGTTGAAACTCTCCAAATCTACAGTGCTAAGGTATGTTAAAATATCTGTAGTATTAACCATTGCGTTTGCAAGTTGTGTGTGTTAAGATCAATTACGTTGGCCCACGAAATGTGTTTACAAGAACATAAAGAAAATTTGTTAATAACTTGATAACGTCGTCGAACGTTGTCTACGTGTATTTTTAACGTTTTATTTTGGTAATTATTAAGTTTATAGGGTTTCCTGTAAAAATAAAAATAATTCATTGAAAATCTTATATTTCCACTCTGCTAATGATGCAGAACACGAATATACGAGGGGCATTAACGTCCGACTAATTTCGTAATATGTGCCCACCTAACCTAACAGAACCTAACCCCACGATGAGTGAATCACTATTTTACATTTTTTAACTAACCTAGGATTGTAGGGTTATATAGTAACCAATACCTGCCACCTATTAAACTAACCTAAACTAACACACGGCAGAGCATATCACATTGTCACACATCATTTGTAAACAAACCCTTGTATGTTTTTGGTATCAGTAACTGTAGTTGACCCAGTAACTGAATTATGGTCCTTTTTAAATTATGCAAATTAGGTTGGCTATGTAGCACTGAAAGTGAAAAATATGACACTGATAATTTACAATAACTAAAAGACAATGGCTGTAGAACAGTGGTGTTGGGGAAATGCATTAATACACAATTGTTTTCTTAAAAGATTATGACTGCGATTTCATCGATTACGATGTCCTCTCATGTTTAGTGAAGTGATACAGATATGTTTAATAGTAGGGGAAGTTCCAGTTATATCGACTGTAATCTATTTAGTGACGTATAACAATGGCAATTAATGCCGCAATGTAACTTATAAATACAAAACAAGCTCCTTCTTCAGAATCTTAAAATGCACCATCTCTCCATAACCTATATAAAATTAATTGACTATAACAAACTCACTATAGAGGCAATTTTCCTTACCATTGTCAGTTGTCTTTATAATAAATTTCCACTGTATATATTGGGTTGTTTATGAAGAATCCCTCGCAGGGGTACACAAATTCCAACACAAAGTAGTTTTTATTTTTAATTACACATTGTAATACCACCTTTTGGTTAGGTGATTCATACACTCACATTTGAGTCTATATAACCCTACAATCCTAGGTTAGTGTAAAACCCAACAATCCTAGGTTAGTTTAAAAATGTAAAATAGTGATTCACCCATCGTGGGGATAGGTTCTGTTAGGTTAGGTGGGCACATGTTACGAAATTAGTCGGACGTTAATGCCCGTCGTATATTCGTGTTCTGCATCATTAGTGGAGTGGAAATATACCATTTTCCGTGAAATTATTGTTATTTTTTTTACAGAAAAGCCCCCTAAACTTAATAATTACCCAAATAAAACGTTAAAAAGACACGTAGACAACGTTCGACGATGTTATCAAGTTATTAACAAATTTTCTTTATGTTCTTGTAAACACATTTCGTAGGCCAACATAATTGACCTTAGCACACACAACTTGCAAACGCAATGGTTAATACTACATATATTTTAACATACCTTAGAACTGTGGATCTGAAGCGTTTCAACATTTCTGCCGCTCTTTCCGCGACGTTGCAGGGTTTCATTTCCCCTCGCCTAATTAGGGAATACAACGATTCGGTGAGGTTAATGATGTCCTGTTGGCGTTGGTGACTTATCTTTTATTCACCTTGCTAGAACTCATGACTGCACACAAAAACTACCGCAACATATAACGTAAAATACAATAAATAAAATTTTAAGCAAACCTGAAATAAATTTAAAAAATATTAAACACGTGAGAACGCACTACGAGTAATCTCTTATACAGGTATCAGAAACGAAAGAAATCGGCACAACGAGAAATAATAAAGAGAGGATATTAGTAAAAAAAAAAATAAACCAGTAAATGAATTATTATTGGTTAAACAAGATAATCGCACCATTTCTCTGGCACGTGTGTCGACCACATCTCGCCAACAACACACGGAACGAAGGTTTGTAAACAAATGGCCGCTCTACTTTCACCTTGAGCGTGATCTTGTGAGTATGCAAGAAACATTGAAATCAAAGTACGTTAGCATCACGTCATTAATAATTGGCATAATAAGATACAAGTCTTTTCGAAATCCATTTGTAAGTGATAAATTAACAATTACATTAAAACTTTAGAACTATTTCCTCTCTTTGTGCTGGCAACCTAACGGCATAACTGTATCCGCGCTCGCCGCTGTTTGTAATGTTATATGCATGTAGCTAACGGCTAGGGTGTTTTTTCAAAGGTTGATTTTCAAAAGTTTCTTCCAGTCGTGAACCGACTATAGTGGTGGTATTAGCAGTAGATGCAGAGGTACTAGTAATAGTAGAAATAACAGTAGCGAGTGTTCAAAATGGGGAATTGCACCAATACATCAGTGGTCAAACTGTGGAGCAAGAAATGTGACGTTTTTGATTTGAAAAAGTATGTTACTAAGCAAAATGCTGTAAAAGTAAAAATGTCAGTGTAAGTTATGTTGAGACAAACTGTCACTTAGTTGTATAGTCTTAAGTACATTTGTCTATGCTTATACCTCTTTGTTTTGTTGTTGTTCCCTTGCCTGTGTTTTGTTATAATAACGAGTTCTAGTGTGCTTTTTGTCTTTTGTGATTACAGCTTCTTTCTAATGTGCTTAACGTGTTGTTATTTCTACAAACCTTCAATAGGTTATGGGCCCAGAATACGTGGACTGAGCGTGTTGTAGAAATTAGCCTGATTGTGTTAGATTTTCACCATGAGTGCAACATACGACTTCAAGGCACAGGTGGAGAAACTGGAAGGACAAAACAACTGGACCAGGTGGAAGAGGCAGATTAATTTATTACTGAGACACCATAAGGTGTTGGATGTTGTGTCAGGTGAGTTGAAGCTTGATGATGATAGAAATAAGGATAGCTTTGAGACCAAAGACTCACTGGCTCAACTGATTCTGATCAGTAGTTTAAATGCCACAAATGAAGAAATAACCTCTTCGTGTTCCACTTCAAAGGAGATTTGGGACAAATTAGTTTCAACTTACGAACAGAGCTCTAGTCAGAGGGTAGACAGACTATTGGAATGTTTCTTTTCAAATGAAGGAGTATGCGAAAGTATTGTGACCCATGTTGCACGCCTTCAGCGAGATTTTAATGAATTAAATGTTGAGTTGAAAAATCTTGCGAAATCTGAACTTCCAGAGTTGATTTTGATGGGTCGAATCATGTCTACCTTGCCTCCTCCTTACTTTGAATTTAAAAGTGTATGGGAGAGTGTTCCCATTGAGAGCAGAACCTTGAATAGTCTGACTGAGCGTCTTAGACTAATTGAAATGAGGTTACCAAATAAAACTGATTGTAGTGATGAAACTGCTCTTCTTGCCAAAAGCCATGTTAAAAATAAGAGTAAGCAAGCAGCTGTCTCTAAAGTTAGTGAACCTAAAAGAAAGAGTTTCAAGTGCTTTAAATGTAATGGTGACAACCATATTGCTAGAAATTGTCCTACCCAAAAGCGATCTCAGGAAAATGAAGATTCTGGCTTATCTAAAGGACAAGCATTTATCTGTAGCAATAAGAAACAATTTTTAAATAAAAATGTTTGGGTTGTGGATACAGGCGCCACTGAACACATGACCAGTTCTAAAGAGAATTTTGAGACATTTGAAAGTTTTCATGTTCCTAAATATATTCAAGTTGGAAACCAAGATATCATCATGGCTTATGGACAAGGTGATATTCTTGTTGATATGAAGATTAATGGCAGATGGGAGCTAAATCATTTAAAGGACGTTTGGTATGTCCCTGATGTCAGTCATCACCTATTTTCTGTCAGTCGTGCCTTAGATAAAGGATTCCAATTTCATGCTGATAAAAGTGGCTGTAAGTTTAATAAAGAACGGAAAACCTTCTTGATTGGCCGAAGAACATCTGAAGGGCTTTATGCTTTAGACATGAAAATCCATGTACTTAAGAGGGCTGCAGCTGTCCTTTTGGCATCGTCTGGGGAAACACTTCAACTTTGGCATGAGAGACTTTGCCATCAGAATAAGAGACACGTGAGAAGTGTTTTGAAACAGATGGGAATAGATGTGAAGGTGAATGAGGAATTGTGTGAGGGATGTATCTATGGCAAACAGCATCGTGACCCCTTTCACGAGCGGACAGATCGACCTTCTGAGTGCGGGAAATGGATACATAGTGACATTTGCGGACCCTTTCAAGAAGAATCATTAGCTGGCTCTCGATACCTTCTTTGTTTTAAAGATGATTATTCTAAATTTAGGAGAGTTTTCTTCTTAAAACGTAAATCAGAAGTAAGTGGATGCTTTTCCACATTTATTAATGAAGCCAAAGCAGCTGGACACACGATAAAGGAATTATTCTGTGATGGTGGAGGCGAATATATTAATGCCGAAATGAAGAAGCTATTTCAAGACAATGGGATTGGTGTTCGTCAAACTATTCCGTACACACCTCAGCAGAATGGCGCCTCGGAGCGTGAAAATCGTACCCTTGTTGAGGCTGCTAGATCCATGATTCACGCCAAGAATTTGCCCTTAAAGCTGTGGGCTGAAGCAGTTAATACAGCGGTTTTTGTGTTGAACAGAACAGGACCCACTGGTCAGGGCACACAGTCGCCTATAGAACTGTGGACAGAAAGTAAACCTCCTAGGATGGATTACTTTAAAATTTTTGGAAGCAAATGCTATGCGCATATAGTCAAAAACAAGCGACAAAAGTTAGACAAGAAAAGCACACAGTGTCTTTTTGTGGGATATACAGGTGATCATAATGGTTATCGCTTGTGGAATTTTACTGATGGCTCCATAATTTTGTCAAGAGATGTAATCTTTGAAAAAGAATCCCCACTAGTAAAATTTGTGAAATGTGATGTGCTAGATGATGTTTCAGGGAGTCAAGGTGATGAACCATCATCTGACGTTGGAACAGCAAGACCTGTTATTTCACTGTCTCCACTTGAAGATAATGATCTTGCCCAGGTGGAAATTAGAGGAGAGGCTACAGACAGTCCTCGAAGGAGCTCTCGGGTGAAACAGGCCCCACCATTTTTGACAAATAATTATGTTTTGATAGCCGATAAATAAATTAATTTTTCTGATGCTCTTAAGTCTAAAGAAAAGCATTTATGGAGACAAGCCATGGAAAGGGAGCTGGGTTCATTGGCCGAAAATAACACGTGGAGTTTGGTAGAGTTACCAAAGAATAAAAAGGTTGTGTCTAATCGTTGGGTGCTGAAGATCAAAAGAAAACCCAATGGTGAAGTTGCCGATACAAGGCTCGCCTCGTGGCTCGAGGATATACCCAGGAAGCTGGGGTTGACTTCAACCAAACTTTTAGTCCTGTGGCACGTTATGACACCGTGAGAGCATTGCTAAGTGTTGCAGCTGCTGAAAGGTGCGAACTTGCACAGTTTGACGTCGAAACAGCATTCCTTTATGGAACATTGCAGGAAGAAGTTAATATGCATCAGCCTATTGGTTTTGAAGATGGAAGCGGTCGAGTTTGCAAACTGAATAGAAGTCTATATGGACTTAANCATCAGCCTATTGGTTTTGAAGATGGAAGCGGTCGAGTTTGCAAACTGAATAGAAGTCTATATGGACTTAAACAGCCACCTCGCTGCTGGAACAAACGTTTTGAGAATTTTATGTCTGCTCAGCAATTGCATCAAAGACAAGCTGATCCCTGTCTTTTTATCAAGAAATGCAAAAATGGTCGAAAACTTATGGTGGCCATATATGTGGATGATGGACTCTTGGTGGGTGACGAACCTGACATTAATGAATTTTTATCTTTGTTAAAAGAAGAATTTAAAATTACTACCAGCAGACTTGAAAGCTTTTTGGGATTGCAAATTGAAAAGAAAAAGGATGGGAGTTTATTTGTTCATCAGGAATCATACACCAAAAATATTCTTTCGATTTTCAATATGACTGAGTCTCATCCGGTTTCTACGCCCTGTGAGAGAAGATCCCTTGTTGAGCCTGATGCTCCCCTGGAAGGGAGAGCTCCCTATCGTGAAGCTATTGGGAGCTTACTGTATCTGGCCATGACAACTCGCCCGGACCTGACATATGCTGTAAGCATTTTGTCTGAGGTTCTTGACTGTCCGAAGGAGTCTGATTGGATTGGAGTGAAGCGAGTACTCAAATATCTTGCGAGCACCAAGAACCATGGTTTACTTTACAATAGTAATGTGGTGGAAGGATTGAAGTGTTACTCTGACTCGGATTTTGCTGGTGATTGTGAGTCCCGTCGATCAAGATCTGGAGTAGTGATTACTTTTGCTGGAACTGCTATATCCTGGCTGAGTCGAAAACAAGGAACTACAGCTCTTAGTACAACAGAGGCCGAGTATATTGCTGTGAGTGAGGCAGTTAAGGAGATTGTTTGGATTGCTCGCCTGTTTAGGGAGATTTAAGACATCGGACGGCCACCAACCTTATTTGTGGATAACCAAAGCACTATACGTTTGATGAGGAACCCTGAATTCCATAGACGGACGAAACATATTGACGTGCGGTTNTTTGACGTGCTGTTCCACTTTGTCAGAGAAAAACTTGCGAATGGGGAGTTCATTCTTAAGCATGTCCCTTCTGGAGAGCAACTGGCGGACGTCTTCACAAAGAGTCTACCTCGACCATCTTTTGTGAGGGTCCGTGGGTCACTTGGAGTGTTGTGTTTGGGGGGAAGTGTTGAGACAAACTGTCACTCAGTTGTATAGTCTTAAGTACATTTATCTATGCTTATACCGGTTTTTTTTTTTTTTTGTTCCGCTTGCCTGTTTTTGTTATGATAACGAGTTCTAGTGTGCTTTTTGTCTTTTGTGATTACAGTTTCTTTCTAATGTGCTTAACGTGTTGTTATTTCTACAAACCTTCAATAAGTTAGGGGAGATAAAGGAGGTTGAAGACCAATACTATTACATGGGTGAAATGGTAATGGAAGTATGTTCTGACCCATGGTACATACAGCTGCAAGTGCAGGGCATTAAAATCGTATTCAAAATAGACACTGGAGTCGATGTGACTGTCATTAGCAATGAATTGAGTAACATGTTAGAGTTGTCAGTGAAGAGAACTGGAAAGAAGCTCTTCGAGACTGGCAAAAACCCCATCCAAGTGGAGGGTACTGCCACAGTACTTTTGTCACTCGGAGAGCAGCAGATCAGCCAAGAAATTTGTGTAGTGAAACGCCAGCATGTTCCACTATTAGGCTGGCCAGCAGTTAGGGCATTTGATAATGTGGCAGTATGGGAGGCAGCATATGTCAGAGAAGCAGAAAATAGGTATGTGGATAAATTTCTGATTATGTTTCAAGACCTTGGTAGGTTGAGTCAATAATACCACATCACACTTCAAAAACAGGCTACTTCCTATGCAGTGAAAGCCCCTAGGTGGGTGGCAGTGCCTCTTAGAGAGAAAGTGAAAGATGAGCTAACTAGAATGTTGAAGAAAGAGTTTATCACCCTGATACATTCTCCAACTGAGTTGTGTGCCCCATTAGTAACTGTGCCAAAAAAAATGGATGCATTAGATTTTGTGTTGATTACACAGAGATCAACAAATACTTTAGTAGAGAGAGGTTACAGCTTCCTTCAGTGAAAAAGAGCCTGTCCCAGTTTCAGAATGTTAGATGGTTCAAGGGTGTTCTTGCATAATCTTCTTACACCCGATAGTGCGCCCTCGCCACACTTATTACACCATTTGGACACTTCTGTTTTAACAGATTACCATTTCGTATAAACTCAGGGCCCGAAAATTACTAGCCCCAAATGCAGCATATTGTTGGGGAAATGCCAGGTGTTGTAAACCAGGCAGATGACATACTAGTATGTGGCAGCACAGAGAAAGAGCATGGTGAGAGACTGGAAGCAGTATTGGAGAAGTTGAAGCAAAATGGTGTTACCCTCTACAAAGAGAAATGCAAGTTCAAAGAGAAAACTGAAGTTTCTGGGTCACATTATAAGTGAGAGCACAGTGCAACCAGACCCTGCGAAAACTTACGANCAAAGAGAAAACTGAAGTTTCTGGGTCACATTATAAGTGAGAGCACAGTGCAACCAGACCCTGCGAAAACTTACGCGATTACCTACATGCCTGATCCCACAAACATGACAGAACTCAAGATGTTTAATCAGGATGGTAAATTATCTAATTAAATTCATCCGACAGTTGGCAGAGAATACACAACCATTGAGGATGCTACTACACCAAGGCATGGAGTGGACGTGNAATACACAACCATTGAGGATGCTACTACACCAAGGCATGGAGTGGACGTGGGGTGCACCACAGGAAGAAACAGTAAGGAAATCGCACAACGGCCGATGCTGGCACTTTACTCATGTACTGCAGAGATGTGAATATCAGCAGATGTTTCATCATGTGGGGTTGGAGGTGTCCTGGAGCAGTGCCACAAAGGAGAATGGAAGTCTGTTGCATATGCATCACAAAGCTAGAATAAGGTAGAGCGACATTATGTACAAATTGATAAAGAGGCCCTCGCTATCACTTGGGCATGTGAAAGGTTCCAAGAGTATGTGTTGGGTGCAAAGATAATCATAAGGATTGATCATAAGCCATTAGTCACCCTACTGTCAAGTAAGCCAGTAATCGAGCTGACAGTAAATGCCGAGTTCACAGCAAGATTACAATGGATGCGGATGCGCATAATGAGTTTTGATTACACAATTTTGTATGTTGCAGGAACAGAGTAGTTCTTCGTGCCTGATACATTGTTACAGGCTCCAGTGGAGAAGCTGACAGACAATGTTCAAGTGATTATGGAAGAAATTTTTGTTGAAAGTGTGCTACAAGAAGCCTCTTTTTCATATATTCTGTTTAGGGAGATTGAGACGACACATACCCATGATGTGCTGTGTCATACTCTAAAACATGATATTCTTCAGGGATTCAACAGTAGTAGGGGTTCGGCATTTTGGCCTTACAGAGGACATTTAACATATTAGAATGGTTTTATTATGTATGGTGCCAGAATTTTCATTCCTAAAGTTCTTTGTGCAAGTATGCTTAGTAAAATCCACCAAGGGCACGTGCGTATCGTGAAATTCCAGCATCGGGAAAAGAAATCTGTATGGTGGTCCAACATTTCACAAGACATCAAGGCTCTCGAAGAAAACTGCACACAGGGCTTGCAGCAGCGAGTAAAACCTATGATGCCCACACCACTCCCAGAGCGACAGTGATCCTTAGTGGGAGTGGATAAGATGGAAGTTCAAGGAGCACAGTATTTAGTAGTGTAAGACTATTTTTCAAGATACAATGAGGTAGTGTGTCTAAATTGTATAACAGCTGAGGCCATGATTTTTAGGTTGCCAAACATATTTACCAGACATGGAGTACTGGAGACAGTTCGCAGTAATGGAGGGACACAATTCACATAATTTTTCTAAACAATATTGTTTTGTCCACCTTACATCCAGCCCAAATTTGCACAGTCAGATGGAGATAGTAGTAGCTGTGGCAAAAAAAAATTGTGTCCAAATCACATTATCTAAATCTGGGATTGCTTGCTTACTGGGCTACACCAATAGAGTCGGGATTTTCACCAGCAGAATTGTTGTTTGGCAGGAAGCTGTGCACCACGCAAACAAGTAACACCTTTTACTTTGCAACCCCGATGGGACCAACACACACTGCAGATAATTCGCAAACTTGACTGTCTTCTGAAGGACCGCTACATGCGCAATTTTGATAGAAGTCATGGGGTCAAGGGTCTGGAACCTCTTGAGCAAAGTACGCATGTGTGGATACTCGATCTCAAAAGATATGGCACAATCCAAGCATTCACTCAGCATCCCAGATCCTACCAGCTGATAAGTAATGATAATGCTATTCAGCGAAATAGAAGACAATTAATAAAGGTGCGTGATGGGAGCAGTGAAGATACAGTAGAACCACCATATTCCGAAGAGTGGTCTAGCAACTCGAGTAATGACCCTATGCAAGTGGAATGGATGCAGCGAGGGGCAGAGTCCCCAGAAGAGCAACCTTTCCTAGGGTTTCCCGAAGAAGAACAAAAAAGCAGAGAATACTACAGGACAAGTAGTGGACCTGCAAAGTGAAAAGAAAAATGGTCAGATATATGTTGTGTAGACTTATAATTATTGTGTAAAGATAGGGAAATGTGGTGTTGGGAAATATGTGGAATGTGTGTGTTAGGTTGGCACTAACATTCAAACAGTAATGGCTGAGTTGTGTAGTGAGTACAATGTTATGTGCGAAAGGATGATGCAAGATATAACACGACAATTATTATTTTATGTTAACAGGTGAGACCACGCCAGTTAGAGGAAAGAGATAAGTGAACTTTAAATATTGTGACATTAGCATGGAACATGANTGGAATGTGTGTGTTAGGTTGGCACTAACATTCAAACAGTAATGGCTGAGTTGTGTAGTGAGTACAATGTTATGTGTGAAAGGATGATGCAAGATATAACACGACAATTATTATTTTATGTTAACAGGTGAGACCACGCCAGTTAGAGGAAAGAGATAAGTGAACTTTAAATATTGTGACATTAGCATGGAACATGATATATATATATGTTTATACATATCAGAAATAAAGGATGAATGTATTTTAGGGCTTGATATACTACATAGGCAGGAGTGATGCATCAATACTCAATTTGGTATGCTACGGGTAGGAAGTACCCAGTTGGTGGTGTCAATATGGCAAAATTTGTCATTGCTGCCCAGTATATTATGTTGTCAACCCACTGTGCTGCCCACTTCTGGTGAAATTGTCAGTACAGGCAGATGTCAAGAAAAATTTGTCTGGTGTTGGCGTCTAATTGAGCCAGCGGAGGAAGGTCGCATCCTGCCAGACAGTGTCATTATGGCAAGGACTTTGGTCTCTTCAAACAGAACGATTAATTTGTATGAGTGCTGTACGTACTGTGGAGGGGGATAGGGGTTTGCAAGTGGGTCACACAGGTACTCCTAAATGTTCCAGATGCTTTTAGAGTAAAAAATTGAATGTCCTTTACTGCAAGTATTGGAGGAACTCCTAGTAAGAAAAAGAGAAAACCTCATCTGACGACAGGAGAAGGCTGTGTCTGAATTGCTGCTGAGGAATAGGGATACCTCATATGAACCAAATTACTTTGGATGTACTAATGTGACCTGCCACCACATGGATACAGGAAATGCCAGGCCCAAAAAGCAGCCACCAAGACGACTGACACTAGGTTCGCATGAGGCAGGTCAGGTATTTCTGAAGGAAATGAATAAGTTAGATTTGATATAACTATCAGTTAGTCCATGGTCTTCCCCCATCGTACTTAAGAAGAAAGGTGGCTCTCTGAGGTTTTGCGTAGATTATTGTAGGATAGACGAGACACTGAACAGCCTCGCAGACTTGCAATAGTTTTTTACTTTTGATATCAGTGGGTATTAGCAGTGCGAGGTAGCCCCCAGAGGAGCAAAATAATACTGCATTTTGTCCAAGGGGAAGGAACCTGACAGTTCAAAGTTATGCCTTTTGGGCTATGTAATGCTCCTGCCATCTTTGAACACCAGATGAAAAAAGTCTTCCCTTTAGATATCTGTCAGGGTAACAGGAAGGACATTTTTAGAGCACCTATCATGCTTAGACTCTGTATTCCACAAAGTGGCCACAGACAACTTGAAAATAGATCCTAAGAAGTATCACCTTTTCCAAACGAAATTTTTTTTTTGCGATATGTCATGACAGCCCACAGAATTAAAACGGACCCCAAGAACACCAAATCCATTGGACCACTGAGTGTAAAGTTGCTTTTAGTAAGCTAAATAAAATTCTCATATCTCCCCTAGTCCATGGATTTTCGCAAAGTGAGGACACATTCATTTTGGATACTGATACTAGTGATCCAGGCATTAGAGTTGAGATATCTCAGAATCAGGATGAAAAGGAGAGCCCACTAGAATACTTCACTAAGGTATTGCACAAACCTGAGATAAATTACTGTTTTATATGTAAGGAGCTTGTGGCCATGGTGAAGGCAATTTTACACTTACTTAATTTCAAGAACACCGGAAGTCAGTCCATCTGATACATATTCAGAAATATGACTTTGAAATACAAAACATATCTGGGCACCTTCACAGTATTGCAGATGCACTTTCGAGGAGGCTGTGTGAGCCATTCTATCTTGATTGTGAATGCCAAGAAGAAAAGTGTAGTGATTAGTGAAGGTACGGAAGACAAAAATTCAAGGTTCTGTATCTTTTGATGACTGATGGGTCACCTACTGGAGTAATGAGGGTATTAGGAAAGATCAGCTAAATGATCTGCCTATCGCCCAAAATGGGAAGAGATATCAGCCTGAGCACAGCACTCAAAGCATACTGGGCACAATTAAATTTCCTCATATTTAAAAAATGATGTGCTTTACAGGAATTTGGAAAATCATTATGGAAAAAACACACATTTATAGTTGGTCTTTCCAGAATACAGTGTTCCGGAAGTTTTGAAGAAACTGCATAATGTGGGAGCCAGTGGACACTTTAGTGTCCCTCTGGTTGCACTTCACAGAGCTATATTGAGATTATATTGGCTTCATTGTCGGGAGGATGTTGAGAAGTGGTGTGAAATGTCCGAAACCTGCACTGCGAGGAAGGGCTTAAGAACCAAGGGACAAGGTCTCCTCCATAAATACAACGTTGGAGCCCCATTTGAAAGGATGGCAGAAGATATTCTGGGTCCCTTCCCTGTCACAGATAGAGATAATCATTATCTACTGGTGTGTCAAGCTTACTTTACTAAGTGGCCTGAGTTCATTCCCTCCCAAACTAAGAAGCACATACTGTGGCCGACGCACTCCTAGTTTATGTCTTGAGGTTTGGGGTGCCACTAGAACTATATTCGGATCAGGGAAGAAATTTTGAAGCTGCTCTGTTCCAGAATGTAACAAAGGTTCTGGGCTACCAGAGTTTTTACCAAGGAGTTCCACTTTCACTCACCTAAGTGTTGTGAATGCTGGGAGTGTAGCCTAACAGTACATTTTAAAGCTAAGTGCCACGAAATAATTTGCAGGACAGCCAGAAGCGGATATCACAGAGAGCATTTTAAGGAGACTGGAGTGAGTGTTAGGAGATCTGAACAGCATTGAGTCAGCGACACCTCTCTGTTATCATCTTAAATGCCAAGAATGTTGGATCTGTGGAAAGGAGGGATACTTACAAGTCTGTCCAATGCCAACCATTGCGAAATGGGCCAATTGACAAGCCATGTCAATAGTTAAACCCAGCAGCAACAGTGATGATGATCGGATGCACAGCCAAACCACAACTACTAGAAATAACATAGCTGAAAAACAGAATAAAGATTACTACCTAGCAGTAAAAAGGCCCAGGATACAGGAGTTAAACTACCTAGGAAAACTTTTTATATAATGTGAACAAAATGAGAGAAGTCCAACTTGGGAATTTTGTTATATGTACTCATTGTCTTCTAGGGAAGGAAGCTGGTCAGAAAGGAGCAGAAGAGGAATGTACCACAGTCTCGGTTATCATCAAGGAGGAACACTCGACGTGACCAAAGAGTTGCTTAGTGGACATTTTGAAGACAGTTAATGTGGCTATAAGACACAAAACATTGTGAAGGCTACAGGTAATTGTATCAGGGATGTTGGGGAAGCTATTATCAAATTTTTAAGCAAGTCAGTGATACATCCTTTTGGATTTATCATTGCGGCTCCCTTAAGGAAAAGTCTGTGGTGATCCACATAAATTAACTTGCACTCTACAAAGGTCCGGATGTTGCAGAGTCTGTTTGGGACGAACAGACTTGAGAAGGGGGCAGTGTTACATATTGCCGCTCTGCATCGCTTCCCTTCTCCTGTCCTGTTCGAGTGTTCAAAGCACAGTGCTTCAATGGCATCACCAGTAACTTGAGAAGTTTGCAAAGTGGTGGACGGCACCTTTGTCTTCATGCCCTTCACATTTACCCCTCGGGCGCATGTTGGCGTCACTAGTAACCGGAGAAGAGCACATGTGAATGTACAAAAAAGTCGCTCAAAGAAGACTGGCATACCTCATAAGCTTATCAGGACTCGTGCCACTTCCTGTTCTTGAAAATTGAATGTCTGGGGGTATCATTGCAAGAATTTCTGGTAACTGCCCCGCTTTCTCAGCATAATTCACAGAGCGGGGATTTTTCCAGATTGGGACAGCTGGTCTATTTAAGCCGCAGTGGACCTCCGAATGTATAGTCCAGAGTCTGGAGCCTTGTACAGCCAAACATGAGGTGTGCCGTATCAGCGAAGCGATGAGCTGCGACAACAGTGGCCAGCAGGAGTGAAGACTGTAAGCATCAGTACAGTGGAGAGTGAGATGGAACTGAGACTGAATGTGTGATTGCCAGACATTTGGAATGAGGGCAAAATACAGTTTGATTGAATATGTGTAAATACAGTGGACTCTCAATATTTCGAAAACGCATGCACCTATAAAATGTATCCACAGTTAATTTTCAGCGATACAATTACTAAGATTTCCCACTGCAATCGTTTTTAAGCTGGTTGTTAATGCAAACGTCTAATATTATACGTGAAATACGTCAAACATGCTGCTGTTTTTCATCACGCATCTCACATTGCTCTTCAATTTAGATGATTGTAACACAGAGAGTTTGGCATCCACCCTGCCCTTACACGCCTGTCAAGAGGGGAAGCAGTTACCTAGCAACGAGCATGACATCCCCTCTCTTTCTCCTCTTTTCATCTCTCAGCCATACACATTTTTTCCTCCTCGTACATGCCTTAGAGGAAAAGTTGTTGCCTAGAAAAAAAAAAAGTCGCATCCTCTTCATGCACACATTTGCTTGATCTTCTTACATGCCTGGTGACAGCGAAATTAGTAGAGTACACGAAGCATAAATTTAAACTAATAATGTAACCTCCATTTGACGCATGTTATCCTGTTGAACACACAGCACCACAGAGTGAACAAGTACTCCGCTGGGTCTGGCCTCCAACATGGTCACTGCAGCCAGGCGTATGCGACTGTAATCTGTTCGCGGAAATTTTATCAAGATTAGCCATTGCTAAAAATTATTGCACCTAAACATTAGTATTTCAAAGTAAATTATTTCGCCTGAAAATGTTACACCATACATTTTAGTGACGAATTATATTTTGCAAAGATGTTTTCTTTTGTGATTAAAGGTAGTTTTTCACCCATAAACTTGGTGTTTAATTATATCTGGTTTACGAATAAAATATGCCCATATGTGTACAATTGTTTGAACATCGAGCGACTTGTATTACCAAGTGTAATAGACACGCATGTTTTGATTAACTGATATCTTGTAAGGACTTATTTGACACCTTTTGTCATCTAATAATGCGTAAACACAGAACTCGCATGCAACATAACTCAAGACAGGCGTTAAGTGTATGGGAAAATGGATGTGGTTATGAATGATAAATTATTGAAGACTGAGAAGAAATGAGCTTTCAGCTGATTGAGTGCGTGCGAGACATTCAAAATTTGGCTCGAATTCAGTGTTATATTATTTACATTTTCAGAAGGTTTGAAAGTTTTGGGTTGGCTTGCAATCGGTGTCGGATTACAATAAATTATATAGGCCTACTGTATTTTGTGATGTTATATTCTTTATTTAAATGAGTTGAGGAGAAATGTTTTTAATTTATTTACAGTAATACTAATTTTAAATACCCATTTTTTTTCTTTTTTAGTTAAACTCTATTCACAGATAATGTACAGCTCTCTTTATACTCAATATGAAGTCTAATAAGGTCAAAAGTTGTATTTTATTGATATACATGTCAGAACCCTCATCTACTGAAATCCTGGAAGTATGGAAATTTTTCGACAGTTCCCTGACAAACTGTAGATAAGGAATCCACTGTAATAAGTGTGGATTAGGTGGCTAGCAAGTATAAAGACAGTGATAAGGATTTAGTGTAGGGAGATTATGCATACAGAGATAGGCAGACCTGCACGAGGACAGTCGGACTCTGGTCACATTCTACTTGGTACTGATCAGTAACATTGCAAAAGGAATATCATCAGTAACACTCCGCACTCAGTAGCGATCAGTAGTGGAACCAGGTGGAACACTCGTCAGCAAAGTTTTCAGCATGATTAATGGTGTCTGCTATGCGTAGTGAAGCAATGGGCCTAAACATGCAGTCAACAGAGATGGATTTTTTTCTATTAATTTTCGTTTGATTCAGACTCATTAATTGATGATGAGATCGAAGATTGTAAAAATACACTTTCCACCTGTATCTTCTGCAGATAACGACAATGTAACTTGCTCGTTATCCATCGTCGCCATGTTGCGTCATCTGCTTTTACTGCGACTGCCTGACCTCCTGCACATCAGCAGCTTCAGCCGGAAGTAGAGCCTCCAACCCATACGCCAAAATGCCATTCATCAGTTACTGATCTACAGAATCAGTATTTAAAGGAACGCTCGTCAGTAATTTCAGCTGCTGTCAGTACCAAGTGGAATGCGGCCTCGGTCATGGTAGGTGAGACATGTTTTGTATTAAACACTACACAGTGCCAGGTGTTTATAATGCTTGTAAAAGCATTATAATTACGGCAATGTCGGCAGACATTGCTGTCACAGTAACCAAGAATTTTCCGGATATATAACATAGCCGGTAATGTTTAGTTCGTGGTCGAAACTGTAGTGACGGTCAAGGGGAAGCAGTGCAGCGCACACCACAATGGCAACCGCGACACAATTTCAAATTGTACCTACCGAAAATTTCTATTTTAGTTTGCCATCGGAATGGAACAAATGGATACAACAATTCGAAAAGTTTTGGATCACATCAAGACTGTGCAAAAAATCGAAGGAAGTGCAAGTAAACATGCTGCTATACTCCATGGCACCCAAGGCAGACGAGATGTTAGCCTGGTTTGCTTTGAAAGATCAAGTAAAAAAGTATGCAACGGTGAACTGTTGATAGAGTCGTTCTTTTCTGTGAGCAAAAACCTTGCTTATGAATGAGCCAAGTTTTTCAAACGCTGGCAACAAGAAGGGGAAGCTCCTGCTGCATTCATTATGGACGGATTTAAATTGGCAGAGACTTGTGAGTTGCAAAACCTAAAGGACTAACTCATAACAACAGTGCTGGTTATTGGTGTGTGTTGAATATTAGCCGCTGCTATATTTATTGTTAATCCTGGCTATACAGAGAGTCGCTGTTATTGTCCAAGGCCATGCTGTTTTTTATCTGTTCTATGGTTTAGTCTAGTATATGATGGCGCTTTCATAGCATGTTGGTCTGTTCTAGTGATGTCTTTTTATATCCAAATACATCTGTTATACTCCACTCCAGTTTGNATATTAGCCGCTGCTATATTTATTGTTAATCCTGGCTATACAGAGAGTCGCTGTTATTGTCCAAGGCCATGCTGTTGTTTATCTGTTCTATGGTTTAGTCTAGTATATGATGGCGCTTTCATAGCATGTCGGTCTGTTCTAGTGATGTCTTTTTATATCCAAATACATCTGTTATACTCCACTCCAGTTCGTCATTTATCTTCCGGTTTTTTCTACAGTGTGGCAGATGATATGTTACCAGACTAATGGCAAAAAATTAGTGATGAGCATTTGTAAACAAAATTGTTTTATGCAAGAATATATATACATGCATAAACACACACAATGTAATCCTTTTAATAAATAAATATGTAGAAAAGAAAAAGTTTTTTCTGGGCGAACTTGTAAGCTCTGCACACTTGTTGAAAATAAGTACAATTTCTGAGCACTTTTATCAAATGGGCTACACAGAATTAAAATGCGAAAAAACAACTCACACAACTAAACATTAAATTATTGTGCCACACAATCCAAAAGTGGTTTCTATAAGTTTGTGAAGTAACTATTGTCCCTAATTTTGTGGCAATTGTAATACCCACATATATTTCCAAACTGTTCTGGCCCATAGCTGTGACTCAAAATCCATGCGTTTGTATACTTTACTAGTATGTCCGTGAACATCACACCTTGCTATAATTAAATACGTATGGATATGCTACTATTATATAAAATAAAATATCCCCAGAGGATTAACATTACTTTAATAACATATGTATCCAATGCAGTTCATCTTCTTGATATATTACAGAACATTCTTTCTGATGAATGGGATGAAACATTTTCCAAATTACCTAAATTTATTTTATCTTTAAAAGGCCAAAGTTACGGAAATGGTCGTCATGACCAATAATGTAAAATATCTCGAAATTTGTAATTATAAAAAAAATTGTCAGGAGTGGACTAATGGGAGCAGAAATAAAGAAGAATCCATAATCCCTTCAAGCGCCATTTTTGAAAGCTACTGAGTTGGGCTGTCGAGATTGCCTTTTCGGCATCCCTAGATTATAGGGAATTACTGATGTTAGAGATTCTTTATACCTCCATTTGGCCCCAAAAACTGGTCTGCCAATGGAATGGTTCTTCGCATCCAGTGAGATCAGTCTACCTCATCTTTATTCTATGGTTTCAACGTGAGAGCAATTGCGTAATTTAATCACCTTGTATTCAATTAAGTGTAGACCTTATGTGCACGATATCTATGAAAAAAGAAATGAGTAACGTTAAAACCGGTCAAATTGAAATTAACTGAGTTCTGAGTGTATCAAGTTATGTTATTTCGACACAACTGATGTGGGTTTTGCAAAAATAAGTAAATAACTTGGATGTGAACCCCATCAGGCGAGTCAAGTAGTCGCCACACAATGCTCTTTTATCTTTATTTGGAGATCTTAATTTGATCTTATCACATTTGAGAATTGTTTTAGAGGTTTTTACCAGCCAAACGTTTACAGTATACTAAGTTGAAACAGTAGTATTTAATTAATACTCGTATTGCGTTGTGGCCAGTTGGTAGTGACATGTCTATTGCAATTGTTGTTTATGTTTATTCTACTCAGTTTATGAAGTTCAATGCTTTAGTTTGGCAACTAAAAATGTCCATCGCCAGGGTGCACTGGTCTTGTATATGTGTACTTGAGTGACCTGCGCTCACGCTTTTTACTCTAATCCGGGTTTTTCCGTTTTGTATGTAAGTAAAGCCCCAGGCACAATAGGCGTTGGTGTTGGCAGCAGTTGAAGTACAGGACAGTATATGTGAGATGGCATAATAGATGGTCCTAAAATCATTCAACTTGCATTCGGTGGTTGGTGTTGGCGATTGGTCATGTAGAAAGTTGAAAATATTGAACTTTTTACCACCAACCGATCAACCAGAGAGTGCATGGTAGTTTACCACCAACTGACCAATCAGAAAGTGTGTTGTAGTTTACCACCAACTGNATTGAACTTTTTACCACCAACCGATCAACCAGAGAGTGCATGGTAGTTTACCACCAACTGACCAATCAGAAAGTGTTGTAGTTTACCACCAACCGACCAATCCGAAAGTTGTAGTTTGGTCATGTGATGGCAAAATGACGAGAAAAGGTTGGAATGGTAAAGGTGTATTTAGGTACAATGCGGTACCTTTTTGTCACAGCATTTTAAATTATCGCTTACCTCAGTACTGTTGATTTCAGACAATCCAAATCTCCCCAAATTAAAATAATACTACTTGTTTACAGTTTTACTGCTACCTGGTTGCTGGATCGCGAAACATTTTACATCAACGCATCAACTGTCTAATGTGCCATGGAGTATGTGGCACACCAAACACCAACGCCTATTGTGCCAGGGGCTTAAATGGTTTCAACTGGAATTTTCATAAAGTAAATATAATTGTGTAAAATGTTACTAATTGTATTGTGTTAGAACCTACCTAAAGAATAAACTTTGCTCTTAGAACTAGATAGGAAGCACGTATAACAAAATATATTCTCGTGTTTAATATTCTGTCATAAACTGGATTTAAAATAGAGTTGGCGTACACAATTACTTTATTTAAATTTGTCATCTGAAACAAACAAAAAATAGCAAAATGGTTGGAAATATCAATTTGAGGACTTTCCTATACAGTTTCCGCGAAGGGAAGCAGAAAAGTACGAAGTTTTTGAAATGGCTATTTTGAAATAAGCTTACTTATGAACGTTCAGTGCCATGCACAGTTGTATTTTTACTGTTAGTTTTTGTAAGCACCATTGGAGGGTGGAAATAATAGATACAAAATAAAAGTTAATGCACAAAATTTTGGCTGGGCTAAGTATAGATCTCACAATTCGAGCTACATACAAACTTTCATACACAAATATATAGAATGTCTGAGTTTACTATCCGCTTAAAAGTGAGAGGGAGGCAGCTGGGTACACTGTCCCGGGCCTTACTTTGCAAGGAACCCCATGAGGTGGAAATTAAAAAAAAATATTGATTTTATTCTGCTCTTGTGATCAAACTTGCTCATCAGTGTTCATTGACTGACTTCACCATGCCAAGTTATCCTGGACATGCTGAGTGGCAAGTTATTACTTGGTGGTGGTCTGTTATGCTGTTTGCAGCCCTTTATTAGAGAGGGGCCATAAAACCATAAACCAACTCTCATTTGCACGTATTACCACTAATGGACAGGCACTAGTGCNCCAATATTTATTTCCTGACAGCTAGTGTAACATGACTTGAGATCAGAACGACAAGGCGGCATTGTAGTGTGGATCGTGTGTTCTGATTGCGCGTCATTTATTTGCGAAGCTCGAAAAGACACCAATAACGAAACAAATTGTGGTACATATTTTTTGCTCTGTCTGTAATTTATATTTCTGGCTAATGCTATTGCAATTGGGAATTGCAGTTTCTTAAATAGTTACAAATAAAGATTTTAAAATTATAACACGCATTCTGTTGTTGAACATACGGCCTGTTTCAAATATTTGCTATTCAATTTAACCAATTCTGGTTAATTTCTTATTTTCATAGTTAGCTTGGAAAATAACAGCTTATCATTAACCACAACGGTTTGTGGCAAAAATTATTGGAGAATTTCTTTAGTATCCATAAGCATTAATTTTATTTTGTGAATTTTTGCATTGTGTTAAAATTTTCGTTGAAATTCTACAAAGTACCATAGTTTCTCATTTTTATAATTTTTTTTTGGTTGTCTGCACCTATTAATGATGAATAACAATTTTTAGCCCAATGTTTGAATATAAAAAATGTATAGTTTTTCGTGTATTTTATTAAAATCATAGAGAGTACACAGTGATAAATTGTGTTGTAATTCAGCGATGATCTTATTTTATCCATTCATCCAGTGTCTGGTGTTTAGTATTGTCTTGTTTCGCATATTGAGCTTGCACAGAGAATAAAAATAAAGTTAATACAATACCTTTTTTTTTCTTTTAAAAAATAAATTTTTTAGTTTATTCCATAAGCTACTTAAAACGAGCATGTAATTTCTGCTCATGTGTTTACAATTTAAAAATTATAACTTAAGAATTATACACACTGACCATCCATCCAGTAAACTGAATCACGTCTTCTGTGTTTATAAATGACAACTCATATAATTTTGAATTATATCCAACGAACACCCGTGATAAGTGCCCCCCTTTTACATTTGTTAATAATTATTGATCACCTACAATCACATAACAAAACCAATATTTAGTCACATCATTATTCAAGGCAGATATTTTCTGGCAGAGACTTTTCATTGTTAATTTAATTCACAAATACAATCATAAAATGTACCACAAATTTTCTCCTTTAGTATTTTAATGCATGCTTATAACTGTAATTACCACTTTCCACCAACAACACATACTCCATGCTGTGGTTAATCATGTTGAATTATTAACACAAAGAACACGCAGCAGATCGAGAAATGTAAGTTTTATTTAACAAACTTTAACCACAACAACAACACACACGAGATGAACAATAGCTAACAGAGAATGTTTATTATTGGCTGAGGGCTCTAGACATTAACCAATCAGAGCATAGCTCACGGTTTATACTGCCAAATACAAAATTAGTTTCCTCCAACACAACCCTCTTAATTTTGTAATCACAATATTTCAAAAATTTGTAAATGCAAACATTTGTAGATAAGAAAAAATGATTTCACACGAATATCACATCTTAGCTATCAAGATTTCAATTACAAAATACTAAGCTTAACTTAAGGCAATAGAAGGGTAAGCTTAACTTTCATAAATTAAATTCACAAATAAAATTTTTTTTTAAGCTTACAATCCAATCATCTGTTTTTTAAAATCTTGGAATTTATTAGGACCCAATGCTTTGGTTAGCAAATCTGCAATTTGCTTGCTTGTTGGAATATATTCAATGTGAATGATTTTATTTTCAATCAATTCTTTTATGTAATGAAAG
>NQII01001776.1:274645-284645 GCA_002778355.1 Clitarchus hookeri
TTGAATTATTAACACAAAGAACACGCAGCAGATCGAGAAATGTAAGTTTTATTTAACGAACTTTAACCACAACAACAACACACACGAGATGAACAATAGCTAACAGAGAATGTTTATTATTGGCTGAGGGCTCTAGACATTAACCAATCAGAGCATAGCTCACGGTTTATACTGCCAAATACAAAATTAGTTTCCTCCAACAAATCAGGGCCACAGAATATTTACTTCAGATTTTAAATAAGGCTATAATGTTTAACACTTGAGGAAAACCCAAAAATTGCACACATGGGTGTAACTAGAGACTAGTATGTTCTTGGCAAATGCTTTCTATAATTGGCCCCTTCCTACATATTTCGGTAATTATTAAGTTTAGGGGCTTTTCTGAAAAACGCAAAAAAAATTCTAAATTATGATATTTCCACTCTATTAATCACGCAGAATATGAATATACTAGGGGCATTAACGTCCGACTAATTTAGTAATATGTGCCCACCTAACCAAACAGAACTTAACCCCAGGATGGGTGAATCACTATTTTACGTTTTTAAACTAACCTAGAATTGTTGGATTTTACACTAACCTAGGGTTTTTGGATTTTACACTAACCTAGGATTGTAGGGTTTTACACTAAAATACGAATGTAGGATAATANGGTTTTACACTAAAATACGAATGTAGGATAATAAGGTAAATTGACTCACCTAGGTAGGGGGCTGGTATAATTCCTCTGACATTAATAGATGTAAACAAACATATTTCGCAAGTTTTTTAAAAATGTTCTACTTATTTTAACATTACGTCCTCTTGAATATGAACAAGGTAAGCTGTGCAGAACGCATTAATGCAACTTTTGTTGGTCTAGGATGTTTCTTTCAGAAACATAAACAAACTGGCTATACTGCTCATTTCACATTTTTGTTCAATTATTTTAAATATGTTTTACTTATTTTAAAGCTACGCTCCTAGTATATTCGGGTTCTACGTGATTAGTAGAATACAAATATATGATAGTTTTGAATTTTTTTTTTAGTTTTTCAGAAAAGCCCCTAAACTTAATAATTACCCATATTTTGAATAACTTTTATTTATATTTTACTGATGTATAATATTATCCACTGAATTTGCTTTACAATTGGCATACTAGAAATACGTAACTTCCTGTAGAGCAGCTCTTAAGCTCTCGAAAAATGCACACATATATGTATAATACACGTGTGCACGCGTGTTTAGTAAATTAAAATTTCTAGAAATACACGAGTAGGCTCAGCAAGTAAACAAGTTTTCTGTATTTGCCAAGGCTACAGCTCTTGTTCACTTCAGTAGAAATTTACAGTGTGCAAGTACATAGTGTGTGGCATTACAGGTGGGGGCAAGTTTAGATTTGGGATATTACTTAAATATCTGCAGTTGTATACACATGTGCACATCAACTTGCTCACTGGCATTATGCCACATACAGTGGGTGTTAAAAGTATAAATAAATTACGTGATTTCTGTGAAACATGAATACCATGTTGTGTTTTTATAATTAGTATATTTTATTCCAGGCATGGCTATGGAGAACTTGTGTACCACAAAACCTGAGAAACAGGTTTTCCAGTTGAGAAAGTCTAGGAAAGATGGGTAAGTTGCACCATGTATGTGATAGTGTGTTAGTATGGTGGAGAGCCGAGTAATTGTGTGTTTTGAAGTCTTCTGTTGCAGGTTCATCATAGTGTTCTAGAGAGAGGTGGAGAGATCCAGCGAGTCAGATTCACCAACATGGCATTCAACAAAACTGGCGAGCGACTTGCAGCTGTTGACCATCGGGGAAACGTGTTTGTTATTGACCTTCTCACCTGCAAGTGAGTTGTGTTCCTTGTTCTGCCCTCCATTAAGGCCATGGGTAGGACAGTATTCAGCTCTTAACAAAATAAATTTTACCCAACATAATGTGGATGTAGCACAAAATTATTTTATATGTTTGTTACAAATAGTTTTTATTTTGTATCCAAATTTTTTCAAGGCAATGCACACAACAATTTGTGGGTAAGAGGTCTATGTACCTAGAGATTGAACTGCATTGCAGAGTGTTTAAAATACAGTAATACCCCGACTTATGCTACCCCTTTTACGCAAATTCGGAGATACACTGTTTTTCTTTTCGCCCAGTCAGTGTGCGGTTTACGACAGGTTTGAACGTGTTTAGCGTGGAATTGTTTTACGTATGCAGTGCGTTTTATTGCTAACTCTAATAATGTCATCCAAAAGAACAAAAAAAATGAGTCATTTGAATCAAACAAGAAACGAAAATCACTATCTTTGGAGTGTAAACTGAATATTATCAAAGACTTTGACGCAAAAATTAAAATTTGTGAATTGGCAAAGAAATTTGACCTACCGGAATCAACAATCCGAACGATTATAAAAGGTAAAGAAAAAGTTGTGGGAGCTGTGAAAAATTCTCAATCTTTGAATTCAAGTATCATTCGTAAACGCCATGGTATTATCACTCGGATGGAAACATTGTTAAAATTATGGTGTGATAATCAAGTACGAGTGAAAAATTGTCCTGTTGATCAAAACATGGTGTGCTCTCAAGCTAAGTAGATTTTTGAGAGACTAAGAAAAGAATCTGGGGAGGCTGCCAAAAATCAAATGTTTAAAGCTAGTAACGGCTGGTTCTGCCGATTCAAAAGTCGTTGTAATTGGCATAGCATCACAGAGAGTGGAGAGGCGGCAAGCTCTGATAAAGAAGGTGGCTACACTTGCCAAACCATATTCAATGTAGACGAAACCTGTCTTTTTTGGAAGAAAATGCCTAAAAGAACTGTTATAGCGTGTGAAGAGAAAACCTTTCCAGGTTTTAAAGCAGCCAAAGATCGATTGACATTGATGGTTGGTGCGAAATTAGCGGGTGATTGTAAATTAAAACCTCTCTTAGTTTATCGCTCAGAAAATTCAAGAGCCTTAAAAAATTAATCTAAAGCGGGTTTGCCCGTCATTTGGAAGAATGTCTAATGCGAAAGCTTGGGTAACAGGTTCTCTTTTTGAATAATTGACAATGCACCAGGTCACCCTCCTGCTACTCTAATTAATTTCGACCCACGGGTGAAAGTTATATTTTTGCCATCAAACACCACCAGCTTGCTTCAACCGATGGACCAGCGAGTCATTAAAACATTTAAAGCTTACTACACAAGATGATCGTTTGCGCATCTACATTAAGCTATGTGACAAGACGAGTTTTCTGTCCAAGACTTTTGGAAGCAATTCAATGTTTTAGATGCTGTTAGAATTGTTGGACAATCTTGTAATGAGATTTCACAAAAAACTTTGAATGGCGTCTGGAAAAAACTGTGTCCATTCTTTTTCACCACCGAAACCCGAGGAGAATCAGCGCCAGATCTTGAACAAATCGATAGTGTAATTGAAGAAGTGGTCCATATTATAGAGGTGGATGGTGCTGATGTTCAAGAATTGCTGAATTCACACAATCAAGAGCTGACAATTGACGAGCTTATAGAAATGCGTGAGCATGAGCAAGACATTGAACAAACTGATTTGTTAGACCAAGTTGAATCAGAAAATCAAATGACGATTGCAAACTTAACAGAAGGCCTCAGTTCAATTGAAAAGGGGTTACAAATTTTAGAAAAAATAGACTCCAACGAAGAGCACATTTCTCCTACAAAACTAGGAATAAAAAAGTTATTGGCGTGCTACAAGGAAATTTTGCGTGAAAAGAAGAAAAATTTAACTTGTCAGGTGACTATGTTAGAATATATGAAGCCTTCTATGTCAAAATAACTTCGGTTTACATTTTTTTTATTCATAACAATGTAGTAAATTGTTTTACTATCTAACAATTTATTAAACATATTTCTTCTAAATTATTGTTTTCCTTAGACTCTGGTACCAATTAAACATAATTTATATGTATTTATATGCAAAATTGAACCCCGACTTACACGAATTCGACTTAAACGAATTCGATTTACACGGTTATCGCTCGGTCCCACCTATCGCGTAAGTCTGGGGTATTACTGTTTATAAAACTATTTTTACGTGTGTCATATGTACTGATCTACGAAAACAAAATACACTTGAGATGAGGTACGAAGACTACTTTCAAGACACCATGCACATTAACAACACTATTTCGGAGCTCTCAAAAATAGCTAAAAACTGTTTTTTTCATAGATGTACTGATCAGAAACACTCTTAAAGTAGTTTGCACAAATAAAATGATAGAGTCACCAGACAAAGTGCCACAGTTCCAGCAGTACAACGGGAACACTGCACACCATTTGAGAACCTTGTGTGCAGATGCGCCAGGGCGATAGGTACATGGGTTGGTGTTGGTCTTATTGCTCCCTTGCTTCTGTGCCTCGAATGGCCAAAACAGCTCCAGGTATGACTCTTAAAATGATACTTAAGAAAATATGTGTTCCCTGTAATGCTTTTGTTATGACACTCAGTCACTGACTGGTCAGAAATATTTATTTACAGCTGATATGAGCATTCAAGTAAGGAAATATTGCTATTCACATGTGCATAATATAAATGCACCATAATATAAATGCACAAATTCATGATTTTCTTCAAAACATTCAATTAGAGAGCGAAGCTAATATGTGTATTCAACAGTAGTTTTTCATACATTTAACAGCTAAATTACTGACGATATGTCTACAGGCTAGTCTTGTGAGTTAAAAAGTTTGTCAGCAGAATGCGTGCTCTTATCTTTGCACAGGATCTAGGGTCCCATGCTCACAGAACAGTGAAGATACCTCATGTTAAAAAAGGAATTTCCAGAAAAAAACAATACATTTGTCCCTTGAGAAACTGCTGGTTATACTGCTCTTTGTACTGTATCCGCATGCTACTGTTGATCAAACTCAAATTCTGCTCGAGTGTATTTGTAATTGTCTCACTACTGTTTCGTATGTTTCTGATTTCATCTCTAATGATACTGCTTCCAATGATAAAAGTCCTACCTACCAATTCAGCTTTTAAGAAATTATTTGAAAATTAATTGCACCCATGTTGAGGGAAGTAGACTCATTAGTTATATCAGTAACTTATTGCTTATTTTGGTTCCTTGAATAACTATCCATACAGGTTACAATGTTTTTGAGGTTAAGAAATATTACCAGTAGTTGTATGGGAGACAGTTAGTATTAGTAACAGACAACAAACCGCTCATGACAATTTTTGATCCTGAAATGGAATTCCAGTAACAGCGGCTAGTAGACTCCAGTGTTGGGCTGTATTTCCGCCAGGGTTTATGTATACAATAAGACTAGTAACATCTAAACAGAATAGGGCAGATGGGTTATCTAGACTACCATTAGAGTCGGACAGAAGCGAATGATTCTTCGTATATAAAAAAATACATTTAAAAGGAGGTGCCAGCTGTTACCATTCATGATGTTGCTAAGGAATCTAGAAACTATATGGTAATCAAACAAGTGATACAATTTGTTTTGAATGGTTGGCCAGAAATAAACCTGTCTGAAGTTTTCAAACCCTATCATACTAAAAGGCATGAATTAACAGTGGAGAATAATTGTCAAATGTGAAGTCTTAGGTTGGTGATTCCAGACAAACTACATAGTATGTTATTGGCAGGAGACTTGCATATGAGCCATATGGGAATGGTAAAGACAAAAAGCTTGGCGCAATCTTATTTTTGGTGGCCATCACTTGATCACAAAATTGAACAAACTATTAGAAACTGTAATGCACGTAGACAGTACCAAGCAAACACTCCAAAAACAGAATTGAGTCCCTGGGCTTGGCCATCAGTTTGTGGCCCAGTAAATGGAAAAATGTTTTTGGTAATAATGGATGCTTATTCAAAATGGATAGATGTTTTCAAAATGGGTAAAATTACAGCAGCCAAGAGAGTGGTGGCATTCAGGCAGTATTTTTGTACAGGGGGGATTGCCTAAGTTACTTGTAACTGATAACAGGTCTAGCTTTATGTCTGCAAGATTCCTTAAAAATAATGGGGTTAAGCACATCACAATAGCAGTGTACATGCCACAGTCAAATGGTGCTGCACAGAACAGTGTTAAAACACTTAAAAGCCAGTTTTAAGAAACAAATGTTGAATGGTTAAGTTCAACAGGAGCATTGCAATCCTTTTTATTTATGTATCAGGTTTCACCTCATGTTACAACTGGTTCCTCTCCTACTGCACTTCATTTGGGGCNAGGAGCATTGCAATCCTTTTTATTTATGTATCAGGTTTCACCTCATGTTACAACTGGTTCCTCTCCTACTGCACTTGTTTTGGGGTGTACACTACATACACGGTTTGACTAGTTAACTGTAGTACAAGAGGACCATATAGATAGGAAACAAACACTGCTGTGTGAAAGTTCTTCAGGCTTTCAAAAAAATAAAGTTGTTGTTGGCCAACAAGTGTACGTTAAGTATTATACGGCCAGGGGCGTAACATGGATTCCTGCAACAACTTACAAAACTGTTGGGAAATGTCATGTTCTTACTGACAACCAATGCCAATAAGGTTTTGAAAAGACATGTAAATCAAATTGTTAATGCTCATGCCCAGCCACCTAATACTACAAAGAAAAACTTCACTGTCAGCCATATGATTAGCAATCACGAATATGATAGGGACGCTTATGAGAGTACTTTTATAGTAGCGAATACAGCGAGGACACTGTCAATGTAGAATCAAGGTTGGAGGGTGATGAAGTAAGGATACAGGTCATGAGGGAGAAGAGGATTGAGACTGGCAAATTAAGTTTGAGTGAAAGTGAAGAGGAGTTTAGAGGATTTGAAAATATGAAACCTCGAGAATCAGATGTTGCCGAAAGGAGTGTAACAGTTAGCAGGTCTGACAGTAATAAATATCAAACCTAGGAAGGTACTGTATTTGTAAACAAATTGTAGATAGTAATAGGGTAACGTGTAGAGATAAGTTGCATTGTATGTATTAAAAATATGCTTAAATTGGGAGCAAATTGTACATAATAAAATAGTGTGACGTGTTACAGTCAGTACAAACTAGGTATTAAATTGAAGATGTGTGAGTTATTAATTAATGTAAATGGTAAAATAACTGAGGGGGAAGAGTGTGGTATATGTAACAAGTTGAAGTTGGTAGGAATGGGCAGGATTGAGAGGAGAGGACAATGGAGCAACAGTGAGCAAGTCGTGTTGGTGGTTTATTAGGACTAAGCAAAGCTATTGTAATTGTGCGTTTGTATAAGTTGTGTAGTTATAAGTAAATAAAGATGTGAAATACAACAGTATAGTAGTTGTGTTGGCCAGCCTGTGTAGATGTAGACAATAAACAAAGGTAATGGCGACTGAAGCAGCACAAACTTGAGCTAATTCCCTTCCGCCTTGGTCAACAACCTGGAAGCATAAGCTAGATGCCTTTCCTTCCCATCCTTACCTACTTGACTAATGTGCCCCTAGACCATAGCTACTCGCATCACATGTTAGGATTATTTCTATTTCTGGATCATATTGTGCAACACTGTCTCTGATGTCAATATTTCCTTTATTTTGTTAAAGTCCTTTTTCGCATACGTCTGACCATGCCCATTTCACATTCTTTCTTAGAAGTATCCTCACTAAGTTTGATGTGATTGTAGGCTCAAATCAAGCTTGGCAAATTTTTTTGTGCCATTCAAGGCACTTAACAAATCTTCTACCTTAGGCACTGAATACCTGTCAACTTTTAAACATGGGTTTACAGTAATTTTAAAGTTCCCAGCAATTCTTATCGTTTTATCATCCTTAACAATTGGAACAACAAGTGTACCCCATTCTGAGTGATCTACTTGTTTCAACACCCCCATGTCCACCAAACGATCTATTTCCATATCAACCTTATCTTTAATAGAATAGGATATTGAATATGGCTGATGGTATACTGGCTTAGCATCTTGCTTTAGTTGTAAGGTAATGTCACCTTTGTTATACAACCCTAAATTATCTGTAAACACCTCAGGGATACGTAGTAGTTATACATGTAACTAGGGTTTTTTCCAGAGGTCATGTAATGTATCGTCAGTGCAAATTCCCTCATCCACATTCTACCAAACAATGGTTTGGGTCCACTGTCTTTTATAGCATGTATCAATAATTCTCTACCGTTGCCATTAACATTTACAATCACTTCAATTATACCAACACATTCCTTAGTATCTCCAGTAAAACTTCTGAAAAGTTCTTCTCTGATGGTAGCAACTTCTTCTGCTTAAATTTTTGCACATACATTCCCTCACTTATTGCTGAAACACTCAATCCACTGTCTAATTCAAACCTCATGACCTGCCCATCCACCTGCACATCAATTTCAAACTCATTTATCTTAACATCTGTCTCAACAGTTCCCACTATATTGTCTTGCACATTAAACAAATATTCAAAGTCATCATGCCTTTCTACAGAAGTAAATGCACCGTCTTGTACATTACGTAAATATTCATTCTGCTTACTTGCAGTACTCCCAACATATGATTTTTGTCCGTTTTTTTCAGCACTTTCTTCTGCTGCGACATGTCGTTGGTATTACTTTCCTGGTTCAGCTGCTAGGTTAAGTATTTCTTCACCTTCGTTACCTTCGAACCTCATCTTGCAGACTGCCTGCAAATGTCTTCTTCCCACATTGCTTGTAATTATAGGTCTTGAACCTACAATTGTTGGCCCTGTGATTGGTTTGTCACATACAAAGCATGACCCGTTTGGTTTTGTTGAAACTGTCTCTGCTCTCACCTTGGACTGTGGAGTCGCTTGTTAGAAGTTCCTATGAACACTTGAATAATTGATTTTAAATCTGTCACTGGTTTCACCACTATTATTCATTTCTGATACTTCACGTACAGATGTTTTGAATGCTGTAGCCAGCTTGATTGCCTTTTCGTAAGTTAGTTTTGGTTCACTCAGCAGCCGCTTCTGAAGTCTGGTATCCCGTAATCTACACACTAACTGATCTCTGATATTCTCTTCCAAGTTTGAAAACTTTCAATTCAGTGACGATCGTTTTAAACTAGCTACATATCCAGCAACTGATTCTGCTGGTAGTTGCCTCCGCTCCTTAAACTTGTACCGTTCCATTACTTCTGACGTCTTTGGCTTTAAGTGGTCTAATAAGAGCTGCACAATATCTTTTAATGCTAAGTCCGGTGGTCGTCTTGGTATACAAAAATCTCTTAGCAATGTATATGCATCATTGTTCAGCAGCGTAAATATTAGTAGCACTCTGTTCACTTCAGCCACTTCATGGGCCACAAAATACTGATTGAGCCTTTCACACCATATTTCCTAATCATCCTCTTTCAGATTAAATTGCGCAAAAATTCTGGTGGTTAAGGACTTGGTACACTCGGCCATATTGTGGAATCAACTGTGATTTTTCGTATCACCTTTCCACTGAACTTCCGCAGTGTATACGCGCATGGATTGTTTCACTACTTGTCGCCAACACTGTTGTATTTCACATCTTTACTTACTTCTAACTATACAACTTATACAAACACACAATTACAATAGTTTTGCTTAGTGTTAATAAACCACCAACATGACTTGCTCACTGTTTGCTCCATTGTCCTCTCCTCTCACTCCTTCTGCCCATTGTAACATTGGCTGCTACAGTTACACCGGCTATAAGGTGTCGACTTGCACTCAACTAGCTCAGAGGTAGTACACGAGACTCAGTAAAATGGACGCCAATTACATATGAAATAGTCAAGTTCTGGAGTGTTTGTTTTATACTTTTATTTATTATTGAAGTGACACAGTTCACATACGAAATTCAGATATGCAGAGTACGGACCATTCACAGGTAAATAGACTATTGCAGACCAGAGCCACAGTTGTTACAACTTATTCCTGTTATAAAACTTGCCAGATGAAATAAGAAATGCGGCGACCTCCCACACCGGCGGAGAAATAATATAGCAAAGTCTAGTCGCCGATGTGGGGGTTATAGTCTCACCTGACGCGGCCTAGGCGAGCATTGTATGACTGAACT
>NQII01001776.1:289645-300084 GCA_002778355.1 Clitarchus hookeri
TGAAAGTACCTATTACAAGCACTTATAGCCACTTTTTCAGCCATTTTGTAAGATAGTGCTATACAAATAAATAAATATCTGTCATCTCAGTAAACAATTAACCGATCCTAACAAATTTGGCAAACCAGTAGTACTGTGGCAGGTAATGTTAAATAATACTTTTAATTATATGAGACTTATTTTCAAAATGGCAGCTATACAATTATTTTAGCTTAGAATGCTATATTGTTGAAACCATGTAATACGTTTCAATTTTACTTAACATGTTTGTAGTAGATATTACAATTATCAACTGTATCTATACAAGCATATTTTTCCTGCCATTTCGTAAAATAGTGCAACACATTAGTAAATACAATTTTTTGCAATTGACCGATAACTTTTAAAATTGTAAAATAAGTAGTACTGTGGCAGATTATGTAAATTGTTTTAAGTATGCCTGACACTTATTTTCAAAATGGCGGACATACAGCTATTTAGCTGAAAATGCTTTATTGTCAAAACCATGAAACCAATTTCAACTTATCTTTGTATGCTGTCAGTAGATATTACAAGTATCAAATGCATTTACATGGAGCATATTTTGTCTGCCATTTTGTAAGATATGCCACGGGAAGAAATTAAGTGTTTATGTAATATCTTGGGGAAACAATTCACAGATTCCTACCAAATTTGGCAAACCAGTAGTACTGTGGCAGGTAATGTTAAATAATACTTTTAATTATATGAGACTTATTTTCAAAATGGCAGCTATACAATTATTTTAGCTTAGAATGCTATATTGTTGAAACCATGTAATACGTTTCAATTTTACTTAACATGTTTGTAGTAGATATTACAATTATCAACTGTATCTATACAAGCATATTTTTCCTGCCATTTCGTAAAATAGTGCAACACATTAGTAAATACAATTTTTTGCAATTGACCGATAACTTTTAAAATTGTAAAATAAGTAGTACTGTGGCAGATTATGTAAATTGTTTTAAGTATGCCTGACACTTATTTTCAAAATGGCGGACATACAGCTATTTAGCTGAAAATGCTTTATTGTCAAAACCATGAAACCAATTTCAACTTATCTTTGTATGCTGTCAGTAGATATTACAAGTATCAAATGCATTTACATGGAGCATATTTTGTCTGCCATTTTGTAAGATATGCCACGTGAAGAAATTAAGTGTTTATGTAATATCTTGGGGAAACAATTCACAGATTCCTAACAAATTTGGCAAACCAGTAGTACTGTGGCAGGTAATGTTAAATAATACTTTTAATTATATGAGACTTATTTTCAAAATGGCAGCTATACAATTATTTTAGCTTAGAATGCTATATTGTTGAAACCATGTAATACGTTTCAATTTTACTTAACATGTTTGTAGTAGATATTACAATTATCAACTGTATCTATACAAGCATATTTTTCCTGCCATTTCGTAAAATAGTGCAACACATTAGTAAATACAATTTTTTGCAATTGACCGATAACTTTTAAAATTGTAAAATAAGTAGTACTGTGGCAGATTATGTAAATTGTTTTAAGTATGCCTGACACTTATTTTCAAAATGGCGGACATACAGCTATTTAGCTGAAAATGCTTTATTGTCAAAACCATGAAACCAATTTCAACTTATCTTTGTATGCTGTCAGTAGATATTACAAGTATCAAATGCATTTACATGGAGCATATTTTGTCTGCCATTTTGTAAGATATGCCACGTGAAGAAATTAAGTGTTTATGTAATATCTTGGGAAACAATTCACAGATTCCTACCAAATTTGGCAAACAAAAGTACTACAGCAGGTGGTGTAAACTGATATGTTTTNGGGAAACAATTCACAGATTCCTACCAAATTTGGCAAACAAAAGTACTACAGCAGGTGGTGTAAACTGATATGTTTTAAGTGTGTCAGGCACTTATTTTCAAAATGGTGGATATTAAAATGTTTCCTGAGCTCAGTTTATTTTACTAACAAAACAAATTCCAGTTAACTTAGTATGCTGACAGTATCTATTACAACCATAACATTTGTCTATACAGAGCCCCTTTTTCTGCCATTTTGTAAGATAGCTCACAATAAAAAATTAAGGTTTTATTGTCATATTTCAGGAAACAATTAACCAATTCTCACCAAATTCGGCGACAGTTGTACCTTGGTAGGCTATGTGTTAATATGTGTATTCTTTACAGATTCTATACTATTAGTCTTCAATAATGGAATGTGCTAATACATAACTTTATTGTCCTCCATTTATGAATATTGTCACATGAAAGATATGGAGGTTTTATGCCATATCTCGAGGACCAATCAACCTGTTCCCACCAAATGTTACACGCAAGTAGTACTACTTTATGGTATTTAAACTGACATGTTTCAGTTGCGGCAGTACTTTTTTTAATGGTGTTAAATATAAATAATTTAGTTTAGTACAGTACACTCCCATTTATTCGTGCTTCGCATAACAAGTTTTTGGCTTATTTGTGCAGCTTTTTTCAAAGTTTACTGTAACTTCTGCGGTAAGGCGATACTGTAACGTGTGTCTTTTAACAAGCAGTGGTAACTTGTATGTCTATCGCTGTGCTGCGTGAGCTGGTGTTTATCTCTTTAAAATGTCAGCATGTCACAGAGACATGCATGAGTCATCCATTTCCGCCCGTTGAAGCATGTATGTGATTGCACTCATTTCAGTTGCCACCCCCAACACCACATCTTGCAAGTTTATGGATCGCACGGGCACGATTGTTGTTCACTGTTTGTAGGGTTGTTTTCATAATGTCAACAAAGCGTAAAAGGATAGTTGTAACTATCGCGGAAGGGTAAGAAATAATAAAAAAAATTTGAGCATTGTGTGTTATAAACAAAAACATCAATTCTGGTGCCAAACAAAAAAAATTGCAGACTTTTTCAAGAAAGGCGAGGCTTAACTTTTCTTACATTTTTTCATAGCAAGTGCTTAAATGTTTACAAACTTAACAGTTCAGAATTTTTAAACTTTTGTTTATGCGTGCATGCACGTTTGCACACATTAATGTAAGTCATTAAAATTTAAAGAAGCTCCTAGTAATTAAAGATGTATAGAAATATAAGATGTTTCAACCCAGCCTATTGAGACTAAATGAGATAGCAGCCTACATTTATTGATAGAGAAGAGTGCTTACATTTTTGTAAAATTCATTATGGCTGTCACAAATTTTGAAATGAATGAATTTAAACTTTTTAAAAATGTGTTTTCCTTGTTTTACCAAAAGTTAACGGTAGGTTTTGCATTTGTATTGTAAGATTTATTTTTTTAATGGGGAGTGTACTGTATTTTTTAAATGCCAGGTTGCCTCATTTAAAGTCTCGTTATTCTCTTTACTGCATTGTATTCTAAACTTTCAACTCACTCTGCCATCTCAAGGACGGGCTTGTGTGCACGTTGAGGAAGCGACACACACACTGTACGCACCGCCGCTTTTCGCTCCGTGCCGCCCTCCTGGCACCAGTGCAGGCTATAAGCTGTGTATACTTGATGCGCCGTGAATCACACTACACTCGGTGCAACATAAATATCAGATAAAGTATCATGTACTGTACTACATACAGTACAGTACTGTACTTTAAATGAATGATTTGTGTTTGCTTTGATATGTATAATAGTTACTGTGTTTATCACGATTTTCGGAGCCAGTATCACTGTTCCATTAATAGTAAAAATGTGTAAATTCGATTATCCTGGTTTTTTAATACAAATTTGCTTATTCACGTTTTCTCTGGTCCCGATTAACATGGTTTATCGTATGTTATATCTATGAAACAATTTAACAAAATTCAACCAAATTTGGCACACTAACCATATTCATTAGACACATCAATTATGCACACAGTCATACAAATATTCCTAACTATTTGCAAGATAGCGCCAGTTGAAAAAATTTTAACATTTTGCCATATTTCTGGTACAGTTCAACTAATTTCCACCAAATTGTGCTCACCATAAATGCTACAGAAGGCCATGTCAACTTACGTGATTTAGGTGGGTCAGACAATAATGTTCAGACAGAAGCTTCATAAATAATTTAGATACGTTTGCCACATATATTAAACAATTTAATCAAATTCAACCAAACTTTGTATGTTTACAGTATATATTAGAAGCATTGTTTACTGAGCCTCTTATTTTTTTGGCAATTTTGTGCGATACCACTAAATAATAAAATATAGGTTTTCATGCCATATCTCAGGCCAATTAACTGTATTCCACCAAATTCTTCACACATGTAGTGCTACTGCAGGACATGTAAACTTACACGTTTTAAGTGGCTGTCATTTTTTTCAAAATGACAGCCTGTAAATATTTTAGATTAGTAAACACTATCATTCAAAACATTAGACTGATTAAATTCAAAGTTGATTCTCGAATCCGACCTCCGTACTGCAGTTGATTGCGCACTAGCTAATGGTACAATGTTTTCCGAGTCCTGGGTAAGGCACGTGTGTATTTGTAACTGTCTCGCTACTGTTGCATATTTTTCTGGTTTCATCTCTTTAATGATATTGCTTTCAACAAGACATTATGCCCTACCTACTAACTAAATTTTTAAGAAATTATTAAAAAATTAATTGCACCCATGTTGAGAAAGTAGGCTCATTAGTTAGATCAGTATGTTCTTGTTTAAATTGTATTGTTTTATGCTGATATTGTCAGTTGACTTTGGAACCAGTCATCGTCTAATCAGCAAGGATTTGTACTGAAATTGAACTGGATAAGGGGATAATGTATCCGAAATAAAATTTCATTCTGATGTTTGCTGAACTGAAATAGGGGAAAATCAGTTCGTGTGAAATAGAATTCAGAGAAATATTTTAGTTTAGATCCCTTCAGACTTGAACAGGAATAGGAACTGCAGCTATATCCAGACACTGAATTTAACTGGAATATGGTAAAGGCATTTCACAGTACTGAAATTCGTAGAGTAATTAAAATTTTGATAAGTCCTACCGAAATCAAATATCCCGTATGGCGTTATTTAATGCAAAATTGAACTGATTTGACTGAAAATCGTGCTTTATGATTCTGTAATTCACAAGGTGGTTTCATTTCAATTGAAGGCCGAAATGAAATTAGACAATAAGCCCCACATTTTCCGAACTGAAAATATGTTTTCCATGAAAAAGTAATTTATATAAAAACAGACATTGAACAGATTTTTTTGAAAATACAGCTTTCCGGGCTGTAACTCACAAAGGGGCTTAATAGAAGTTCAAGCCTGAACTGAAATTATAAAATGATGGAAATATTTAACAATATGACAAATTATTAGAAGGGCTTAGATAGTTTTAACTAGGGGAATGGGACTTGGCGAAGTGTCTGCCATCTTGGATGATGTCATGGTGGCCATATTATGGGGGNAGTTTTAACTAGGGGAATGGGACTTGGCGAAGTGTCTGCCATCTTGGATGATGTCATGGTGGCCATATTATGGGGGCAATCGTCCATATCTTTGACGTTGCGTTTTGTCCCATTTTGTTTCTTTTTGCCATTTTGTTTCTATCTACCATCTTATTTTCTGTCACCATTATTTTTATATCACTGGTGACCATTTTATTTCTGGTAGACTGTCATATGTTTACATCAGCTGTCGGTATTAGTGCTGCACTCGTCTGTGTGCTGATGATGTTCATCTTCTTTTATGGCTGTCAGTGTATGCCACTGGTGTCTGCCATTTTGNTGCACTCGTCTGTGTGCTGATGATGTTCATCTTCTTTTATGGCTGTCAGTGTATGCCACTGGTGTCTGCCATTTTGGTTTCTCTCATTGTCCATCAGAGTGTACCACTTGTGGCTGCTTCTCGTCTTATCCACTAGGCGGCATCACTTCCTCGCTCGTCATACGCTAGGCTGGCTTATTATGTATAAAGTGGTGAGGATTTTGCCCTTACAAGTGTGTTTATTGAAAGAATACTTAAAAACTCTCTCTCTCTCTTGGAGGGATGGAGCAGCGAACTACCGATACATGGGTTACAGAGCAGATTTTTAGGCATCTGAGCTATGGAAACATGTGACAATATGAAGGATGGAAAAAATGTACACATAATAATATGATCGGCAATGTCAATTTGGAGGCGAGAAAAATAAAATGATATGTTTAATTTGTGGTTATATGTATTTTTATTTAACTTTTAAAACTTGAAGATTTAAATATACTGAGCACTTGTCTCTGAACCCATATTTTCTATATAAATTCGAATACCGTAAATAATTGATTGAATTGATTCTAAGCCGACACTGATTGCAAGCAGACCCCTAACATTTAAACCCTTGAAAAAGAAAATAAATGATACCGAATGCAAGCCAAATTTTTAACGTCCCGCGCACACTATCAGCTGTGAGAGCACACTGTGNCTTTTTTTAATGGTGTTAAATATAAATAATTTAGTTTAGTACAGTACACTCCCATTTATTCGTGCTTCGCATAACCAGTTTTTGGCTTATTTGTGCAGCTTTTTTCAAAGTTTACTGTAACTTCTGCGGTAAGGCGATACTGTAACGTGTGTCTTTTAACAAGCAGTGGTAACTTGTATGTCTATCGCTGTGCTGCGTGAGCTGGTGTTTATCTCTTTAAACTGTCAGCATGTCACAGAGACATGCATGAGTCATCCATTTCCGCCCGTTGAAGCATGTACGTGATTGCACTCATTTCAGTTGCCACCCCCAACACCACATCTTGCAAGTTTATGGATCGCACGGGCACGATTGTTGTTCACTGTTTGTAGGGTCGTTTTCATAATGTCAACAAAGCGTAAAAAGACAGTTTTAACTATCGCGGAAGGGTAAGAAATAATAAAAAAAATTTGAGCATTGTGTGTTATAAACAAAAACATTAATTCTGATGCCAAACAAAAAAAATTGCAGACTTTTTCAAGAAAGGCGAGGTTTAACTTTACTTACATTTTTTCATAGCAAGTGCTTAAATGTTTACAAACTTAACAGTTCAGAATTTTTAAACTTTTGTTTATGCGTGCATGCAGGTTTGCACACATTAATGTAAGTCATTAAAATTTAAAGAAGCTCCTAGTAATTAAAGATGTATAGAAATATAAGATGTTTCAACCCAGCCTATTGAGACTAAATGAGAAAGCAGCCTACATTTATTGATAGAGAAGAGTGCTTACATTTTTGTAAAATTCATTATGGCTGTCACGAATTTTGAAATGAATGAATTTAAACTTTTTAAAAATGTGTTTTCCTTGTTTTACCAAAAGTTAATGGTAGGTTTTGCATTTGTATTGTAAGATTAATTTTTTTAATGGGGAATGTAATGTATTTTTTAATTGCCAGGTTGCCTCATTTAAAGTCTCGTTATTGTCTTTACTGCATTGTATTCTAAACTTTCAACTCACTCTGCCATCTCAAGGACGGGCCTGTGTGCACGTTGAGGAAGCGACACACACACTGTGCGCACCGCCGCTTTTCGCTCCGTGCCGCCCTCCTGGCACCAGTGCAAGCTATAAGCTGTGTATACTTGATGTGCCGTGAATCACACTACACTCGGTGCCACATAAATATCAGATAAAGTATCATGTACTGTTCTACATACAGTGCAGTACGGTACTTTAAATGAATGATTTGTGTTTGCTTTGATATGTATAATAGTTACTGTGTTTATCACGATTTTCGGAGCCAGTATCACTGTTCCATTAATAGTAAAAATGTGTAAATTCGATTATCCTGGTTTTTTAATACAAATTTGCTTATTCACGTTTTCTCTGGTCCCGATTAACATGGTTTATCGGGAGTTTACCGTATGTTATATCTATAAAACAATTTAACAAAATTCAACCAAATTTGACACACTAACCATATTCATTAGACACATCAATTATGCACACAGACATACAAATATTCCTAACTATTTGCAAGATAGCTCCAGTTGAAAAAATTTTAACATTTTGCCATATTTCTGGTACAGTTCAACTAATTTCCACCAAATTGTGCTCACCATNCCAGTTGAAAAAATTTTAACATTTTGCCATATTTCTGGTACAGTTCAACTAATTTCCACCAAATTGTGCTCACCATAAATGCTACAGAAGGCCATGTCAACTTACGTGATTTAGGTGGGTCAGACGACAATGTTCAGACAGAAGCTTCATAAATAATTTAGATACGTTTGCCACATATATTAAACAATTTAATGAAATTCAACCAAACTTTGTATGTTTACAGTATATATTAGAAGCATTGTTTACTGAGCCTCTTATTTTTTTGGCAATTTTGTGCGATACCACTAAATAATAAAATATAGGTTTTCATGCCATATCTCAGGCCAATTAACTGTATTCCACCAAATTCTTCACACATGTAGTGCTACTGCAGGACATGTNTTTCATGCCATATCTCAGGCCAATTAACTGTATTCCACCAAATTCTTCACACATGTAGTGCTACTGCAGGACATGCAAACTTACACGTTTTAAGTGGCTGTCATTTTTTTTTCAAAATGACGGCCTGTAAATATTTTAGATTAGTAAACACTATCATTCAAAACATTAGACTGATTAAATTCAAAGTTGATTCTCGAATCCGACCTCCGTACTGCAGTTGATTGCGCACTAGCTAATGGTACAATGTTTTCCGAGTCCTGGATAAGGCACGTGTGTATTTGTAACTGTCTCGCTACTGTTGCATATTTTTATGGTTTCATCTCTTTAATGATATTGCTTTCAACAAGACATTATGCCCTACCTACTAACTAAATTTTTAAGAAATTATTAAAAAATTAATTGCACCCATGTTGAGAAAGTAGGCTCATTAGTTAGATCAGTATGTTCTTGTTTAAATTGTATTGTTTTTTGCTGATATTGTCAGTTGACTTTGGAACCAGTCATCATCTAATCAGCAAGGATTTGTACTGAAATTGAACTGGATAAGGGGCTAATGTATCCGAAATAAAATTTCATTCTGATGTTTGCTGAACTGAAATAGGGGAAAATCAGTTCGTGTGAAATAGAATTCAGAGAAATATTTTAGTTTAGATCCCTTCAGACTTGAACAGCAATAGGAACTGCAGCTATATCCAGACACTGAATTTAACTGGAATACGGTAAAGGCATTTCACAGTACTGAAATTCGTAGAGTAATTAAAATTTTGATAAGTCCTACCGAAATCAAATATCCTGTATGGCGTTATTTAATGCAAAATCGAACTGATTTGACTGAAAATCGTGCTTTATGATTCTGTAATTCACAAGGTGGTCTCATTTCAATTGAAGGCCGAAATGAAATTAGACAATAAGCCCCACATTTTCCGAACTGAAAATATGTTTTCCATGAAAAAGTAATTTATATAAAAACAGACATTGAACAGATTTTTTTTGAAAATCCAGCTTTCCGGGCTGTAATTCACAAAGGGGCTTAATAGAAGTTCAAGCCTGAACTGAAATTATAAAATGATGGAAATATTTAACAATATGACAAATTATTAGAAGGGCTTAGAGAGTTTTAACTAGGGGAATGGGACTTGGCGAAGTGTCTGCCATCTTGGATGATGTCATGGTGGCCATATTATGGGGGCAATCGTCCATATCTTTGACGTTGCGTTTTGTCCCATTTTGTTTCTTTTTGCCATTTTGTTTCTATCTACCATCTTATTTTCTGTCACCATTATTTTTATATCACTGGTGACCATTTTATTTCTGGTAGACTGTCATATGTTTACATCAGCTGTCGGTATTAGTGCTGCACTCGTCTGTGTGCTGATGATGTTCATCTTCTTTTATGGCTGTCAGTGTATGCCACTGGTGTCTGCCATTTTTGTTTCTCTCATTGTCCATCAGAGTGTACCACTTGTGGCTGCTTCTCGTCTTATCCACTAGGCGGCATCACTTCCTCGCTCGTCATACACTAGGCTGGCTTATTATGTATAAAGTGGTGAGGATTTTGCCCTTACAAGTGTGTTTATTGAAAGACTACTTAAAAACTCTCTCTCTCTCTTGGAGGGATGGAGCAGCGAACCACCGATACATGGGTTACAGAGCAGATTTTTAGTCATCTGAGCTATCGAAACATGTGACAATATGAAGGATGGAAAAAATGTACACATAATAATATGATCGGCAATGTCAATTTGGAGGCGAGAAAAATAAAATGATATGTTTAATTTGTGGTTATATGTATTTTTATTTAACTTTTAAAACTTGAAGATTTAAATATACCGAGCACTTGTCTCTGAACCCATATTTTCTAGATAAATTCGAATACCGTAAATAATTGATTGAATTGATTCTAAGCCGACACTGATTGCAAGCCGACCCCTAACATTTAAACCCTTGAAAAAGAAAATAAATGATACCGGATGCAAGCCAAATTTTTAACGTCCCGCGCACACTATCAGCTGTGAGAGCACACTGTGAGGTCATTGATCACGCCAGAGTTTTCAAGTTTGTTTAAC
>NQII01001776.1:300168-336614 GCA_002778355.1 Clitarchus hookeri
TGCGACAGCTAGTACCACGCTGCATGAAGAAAGGGAGAGTAGGATGAAGAAAATTCGGAGCTGTGTGTTTTGACAGTTGCATCTAAAGGAGTTGGGGGTGTTTGGAGTAAGAGGATGCGAATGCAGATGATAGAAGAGACATGCAGGGGGGAGAAAAAGGGATGAAAAAAAGAGTAGAGGTGTAGGAACACTGTAGGAGTGGAGGGAGGAAAGGAGTTTGGGGTGGTGTGGACTTGGCTGGAGAGAGGAAGGGAGCTTGGAGTGGTGTGGATGTGGTTGGAGGGAAGAGGGAGCAATGGAGTTTGGGTTTGGGGTTTGGGTTTGGGTGTGGCTGTTGGGGAAGGAAGGAAGGGAGCAGTGGTGTGGGCATGGCTAAGGGGTGGGATGAGGGATAGGGATAGCCAGGTGGTTGTAGAGCAGGTTGGATTGGAGGGGGGGAGGTAAGCAAGGACAAAGAAGGGAGCGGCCAGTGGCGGGGAAATAATGTGATACTGTATACTGCTGCTGTAACCTTGTCAGAGGTCAGGCCCAGCCAAACAATAAGGGGTTGCACTTGACAAAAAAACTGCACATTTTTATGAACTTGGGACCACTAAATTATATTAGTAGTAGGGCTGCAATTGCACTGGTAAATATACACTGTCCATTTTATTAGCTTGTTTTATATATACTTGGTGGTAACTGTGTGTAATATTTGCCTGTCACAATTCTAAGCTGAGGTGTGGTTTTGGAAGATTCAAATTGATAAAAAAAGGTTTGTTTACGATGCGGTAAATACGGTATGATGTCACAACCATCAATTTGAACAAATATATTTTTACATATAAAAATTAAATTTTTTATTTTACTTTTAAAACCTAAAGACATCATATATAGTAACATGTTTGCGGACTCGTATTTTTAAACCAAAATTGAATATGACATCAGAAAATGTAATTATGTGTATGTATAGCACCATATTGGATTTTATAAGCACAGATATACTTATAATATATACCAAGTGTTATATATTTTCCTACTCATGTTTTAAAGTTTAAGGTTACATGGCAACATAATTCTTGATTATTTTAACATTTTCAACACCGTTTAGAATTTAGCAGGCATTGGTTCGCCCTGTGGCATTTTTAAAAGTAATTTTGTAACCAACCCAAGCCGCAAATACAGGACCGGAGGCTGCCCTACCTATAGTGGTGTTTAAGCATAGTATGTCCATGTTGGACCCACACCAACTTAAAGGCATAGTTGGTCATCATTCAGCGACTGCTGGAGTAAGGTACATTAATCTAGGAACATATCAGACCAGTAGAAGCCTGTCCAAGAAGTAAATGCGTATTATACCTAAGCCCATATACAATATGTATCCAAAACATACCGACAAAATGTGATATGTTATTTCTGAGGTGGAAATAGAAAGATTGAGATAGGCATCCCATTGCCCAGGTGAAATAGTAAGGGCAGTAGACTCTTCCAAAGTTTGAGAAAAAAATAATCATTTATTGTCATATTTAGGAAACTGTTTGCAGAACAGAATCACAGTAATGGTTATTAATTATTTAAACTGTAATCATTAATAAAGTGAATGTTGTGTACATGTAACCCACCCCCATCATGTTGAAAGGGGTGTTGCCACCCTTATTTCTGCAAAAAACGTATGTTTTAGGAAACGTTCCCTATTTTGGACTAGATATTATAAAATGCCGGCAAAATTAGCAACATAAATGTCTTTGTGAAAATTGTCTAATGCTTGCACTTTTTGAGTAATAATTACGTCTTATTTGCCCTCCCAGATGTGCACAGAAAATCTGTGTGCTGGTTGGCTGTGATGGCGGTTGCATGAGGATTGGTGTCGTCCCACATGTGACTGTTCCCGCTGTTAAAAAAAACCATCTTTCGCTGATTTCGCGTCGTCCGTAAATAATACAATGGAATTAAAATGAGAAACTACTGTGCAGTGTTACAGAAACCACTGGGAAAAATCATGTTGAGGAGCTAAATCTGCTGGTCCCAATGCCTGCACCTTTTGCATGTCAGAGGCGCGCAGCAGCTGCTGTGCATAACACGCCAAATAGTGGAATGGGACACACCCATGCTGTGCGCAATGGCACGGGTGCTTGTTGACGGGTTTTCCTCCACAACATTTAGTGCTTCTTGCACATTTGGTGTACGGACATTCCTAGGGTGAACAGACCCACCTCTTGCCTTAAATGTGCTTATTTCACGCAGTCTCTGAGTGACAGTTGTGAAGGTCTCGTAATGAGGTTGCAGCTGCTTTGGAAACCTCTCATGGTACAAACGTACAGCACTTCATGCATTACCTTTATTTTCACCATAAAGCAGAATCATGTTTGTATACTTCGCCATNGCGCAGCAGCTGCTGTGCATAACACGCCATACAGTGGAATGGGACACACCCATGCTGTGCGCAATGGCACGGGTGCTTGTTGCACATTTGGTGTACGGACATTCCTAGGGTGAACAGACCCACCTCTTGCCTTAAATGTGCTTATTTCACGCAGTCTCTGAGTGACAGTTGTGAAGGTCTCGTAATGAGGTTGCAGCTGCTTTGGAAACCTCTCATGGTACAAACGTACAGCACTTCATGCATTACCTTTATTTTCACCATAAAGCAGAATCATGTTTGTATACTTCGCCATGTCGACTTGTAGAATGCATGCAACGTGCAGTGAAGTGTGGGTTTTTATTTTACATTCCTTTCCTCCATTAGAGAGGGAAACTACAGTACTGATGAGAGTGGGGGAAAACCATGACACACATCAATATTTCGCACCTCTTAGAAATTCCATTAGGCAAATCAAGTTACGATTCAGTTCCGCCACAAACCACCTGTACATAATGTCTACACACTACTACGGGGACGTGGCGTGCAGACAGCCATTACTTGTTGCCCACGTGGCAGGCAGTGGCATTTCACTTTGAAATAAAACATGTTATTTTTACTTGAAAAGGGTGCGAGTTAGACAAATTTTGCAAAGTGCATTTATGTTGTTAATTTTTCTGGCATTTCATAATTTCTAGTCAAAAATAGGGAATTTTTCTTGTAACACATTTTTTTTTTTTAGCAGAATTAAGGGTGGCAACACCCCCTTTCAACATAATTGTGGTGGGTTACATGCAGATGACATTCATTTTCTTGATGATTATGGTTTAAATAATTAGTAACCATTATTTTGTTTCTGTCCTGCAACCAGTTTCCTAAATATGAAAATAACTGGTACTTTTTTATCAAACTTTGGAAGCATCTACTGCTCTATCAAAATTTGTCTGTCTGTTTTAGATGCATGTTCTATAAGCATTGTTGGTGGCGATTTAGGATTTGTTGGTGTTATAGTCATTGAATACATATAATTTTTATACAGTACTCATGACTTCTTTCAAAGCAAGATGGGCTGTTATGCCTTTGGCCTTCTTGTAAGCATAGTTTCCTGCTATTTTCAATCCATTGAAGTTAAAGTTGCCAAATTCCTATTATAGGCACCACTTATGACCTTAATCAAGGCAATATGGTCCACCATGCCTTAAAAAATTCTTCTAAGAATAGTAATATAATTTTTTTGATATTGAATACTGTTAATACAAATTATGACATAACTTACATCATCAGTAAAAGAGAGTTAAACATAAAAAATTCACCATCATGCTTTATTATCACACATATGGCAATAAATTAACATGATGGAATGCACATGTTATATTAAAATACATGTTAACTGTTGATTAAAATGTGACATGTTGGTAAATGTACACGGTTATACAGTAGACTCTCGTACCAAAAATGCATGCACCGATAAACTGTATCCACAGTTAATTTTCAGTGGTCCCAGCAAAACTCCTATATAAATAATAATAAAGTTTACAGCTTGTATAGTTTATCAGATGTTGCGTTGATCGAAGCATATTTCGGTCCTATCACCTAAAATTTCCCGCGATGGTAGTTTTTAAGCTGGTTGTTTATGCAAATGTCTCGTAACTGGATGTGAAATATGTCACTAGCGGCACCGTTTTATCACTGTTCTGCGGTGCATGATTGTTCTCGTCTTCTCTTTCCACGATTTATGTGGTGCGGTGCGAGTCTGACTTGCCACCTCCCTTTACACTCCTGATGAGAGGAGAAGCAGTTACCTAGCAACCAGTGTGGTGACTTTGTATCCTCTCTCCCTCCCTCCCTCCCTCTCTCCCTCCCTCCNTCGTACACCTTTCTTCCTCCCTATACATGCATTCCTAAGGGGAAACTATTGTCTAGTAAAAAAAAAGTGCGTCCTCTCGGCCGCGCACACTTGCTTTTGCTTGACACGCCTGGCTGCAAAGCAAATAAAGTGCGCCTGGCGATCATACAAATGTTAAGATTATCCATTGCTCAAAATAGTTGCACCTATCATCACTAGTATTTCAAAGCAAATAGTTTTGCTTGAAAATGTTAAGCAATACCTTTTAACGAGGAATTATTATTTGCAAAGATGTTTTCTTTTGTGATAAAAAGTTTTTTTTTTTCCACAAAGTTTGGTGTTTAATTATATCTAGCGTAAAATCAAGATGATTTTAAACAAAATATTAATTTAACTCAAGGGACAGCATCTTTGCGAATAAAATGATATGCCTAGAAGCATATAATTGACCTCCCTTGTTGTCAAAAATTGTTTGAACATCGAGCGACTTGTATTACCAAGCTTTAAGTTCATTTTCAGTAACTTCCTGTGGGGAAAATCGGATGATTTATATTAATTTATTTCTATAGACTTGCATCTTTTGAATAAACTGATATCCTGTAAGGACCTATTCGACACTTTTATTTGTCTAATAAAGGGTAGGCACAGAGCCAGAGTGCAGCCTAACTTGTGACAGGCGTGTGTATGGGAAAATCAGAGGATGTGGTTTTGAATGATTAATTATTAAAAGAGAGTAAAAAAAATAAATTTTAATTGCCTTTTTTTATTTATTTCTGTTTCAAAATTACAAGTTTTTTGGTAGTGAAATGTAATTAATTACTTTAAAAGACAGACATTTGCCACGTGCACAAGGTGTCGCCAACATGTAGCAGCGTGGAGGGGTATGTTTCACTCCTCCTGTTCTTCCCATTCCCCACCTGCCACGCCGCCGTAAACAATAATCAGTTGATCGTGTGCGTGCAGGACATTCAATATTTGCCTTGCATTTCGTGTCATTATGTTCATTTTCAGTGTGCTTGAAAGTTGTAGGTCAGCTTGCATTTGGTGTTGGATTACAATCAATTAATTATCTATGGTACTTCGAGATGTTAAATTCTTTATTTTAACTAGTTGAGATAAAATGTTTTTTGAATGTATTATTTACAGTTTGATTTTTGTAATAAAAACTACAATAACTTTGTCCCTAGGGTGGTGTCTTTCGCCCACCTCCCCATCCGGCTTCTCTCTGCTGTTTTCAAACTCGTGAAATTGATCACTTCAGTTACTATCTTTATGTGTTGTTTTCTTCTCCCAACAATGTAGAACTTTATGATATCTTGAATGTCCAGTGCTAGGTTCCATTGCGTGATATGTACTGTTCTCTTTGTTTGAAGCAAAGTGCTTAATTGTTTTGCTACAAATGGCACATTGACTTCAGTGCGCATGCAGTTAGTTCCCTCCTCATTCAGACTTCCCTGTATTTTCACCCGCCTAGATGTGGCGTGTAGTCATTAGTTCGAGATACACTTCTTTCATATTTCCTCTTCATTGGACTGGAAATGTTATCGAGAACTTAATTTCAGGTTATGGCAGATGGGGACATGTATTGGAATTTTTCACCTCAAATTAAAAATGTCAGACTAGAATGAAATAAAGAACAACGAAATACAGTTTAAGATACAGTTATTCCATATTTCTTCTTAAATGGGAATGAAATCTGAAACTTTATTTTGGTTCAAGGCAGGTAGTGAACAGATAATGGAATTTTCCAACTCAAATTGAAAATGTTGGACTAGTACGAAATAAGGAAGTGTGAGATATAGTTCNAACAGATAATGGAATTTTCCAACTCAAATTGAAAATGTTGGACTAGTACGAAATAAGGAAGTGTGAGATATAGTTTGAGATATAATTCTTTCATATTTCCTCTTTAATTAACTGGAATTGAAATTGCAAATTTATTCTCAGTTCAATGGAATTCATGAACTTTAATTAGAGCTTTATTTGTCTGACTGAAAATACAGGATGGAGTGAAATGGGGCAGGAATGAATAACAGTTTGAGAAATAGTTAAATTATATTTCTATTCACCTGGAATGAAATACAGAATTGGACAAACAAATATCAGTTCGAGCCAGACTTGAACTTGAATTTAATTATTTTGTCAGTCCTGGCTAGTCAGTGTATATAATATGTTTCTAGAAATACATTGGTGTCCAAAATTGAAGGAACAAAAGACATCTGTCCCTTCCGTGATCATTTTGCCACAAGATAGTATCAGGTGATAGTAAATTACAAAGCACACTCAAAGTAACCACTGTAACATCATTTCTTAATGAACTAATATAAAAAAAAACACTTGTTCTGCTTTTCAAAAGTTGGACCCTTTCACACAACGAGAAAACCTGTCACATCTGCTCAATATGGCGTGTGATCATCTCTTGTAGCAATACAGATCAGACAAGGACGTGTCATGCTCCTAAATAGGTTAATCAATAACAGTTTGTGGTATTAATACCCTTTCCTCCTACAGAGAAGCTTGTAAACCGTGGAGATTGATGATGTATTCGTACAAGAAGCAACTTGTCTCCCTAGACCATTCCACACATACCGTACTGGATTTAACTCTGTAGAGTGAGCAGGTAAATTCAATCATGCAATAACTTCAGTTTCCAGGAAGACATCAACTAGCTGTTATCTATGAGACTGAGCATTATCATCTGTCAGTAGGAAGTCTGAGCCCAAAGCACCTTGAAACAACTGAACATGGGGTGCCAAGATCATGTTACCTGACAGCAATTAAACTTTGCTGGTTTACCAATACAATATCGTGGAGAGATGTTAGAGCTATTAGCATAATGCCTCCCCACACCATTATTGTTCCACTTCCATGTTGGTCTGTTAACAAAATGTTTGAGCGCCGAAATAGTGTTCCAGGTTCTCTGCAGATGCGAACCCATGAAGAATCACTAAAGACTGAATCTGAATTCATCCGTAAAGAGAACGTTGGCCCACAGTTGGACTGTCCAGTGGACATGTTGATGGCTCCTTACTAGACATCTTCATCTGTGGACACACATCAGTTGTACACATACAGCAGGTCTCCAACAATAAAGGTCTCTCTGTCTAAGCCGTCTGTACTCTTTTTGCCCCAATACAACTGTTTCAGTGGATGCTGTGAGATGAGATGCCAACTGCTGTGACTATCGGCCCTTATGGCCAAATAATAGTCCTCTCTTTCTGATGTCACTCTTGGTCGTCCTTGCCCTGGTCTTAAGGATACGTTTCTGGACGCTATAATATGGGTGTATTTTCATCTGTTTTCATTGTACTATCACTCAATACTTTGTTGTTGCAAAATGATTACAGGAGGGACGGATGTCTTGTTTGTTGCTTCCATTGTGGACACCGGTGTAAGTTCTGTATAATAAGAGTAAAGAAATCTTTAATTCTTACAGTGGACTCTCTATCTACAATTTTTCAAGGGATTGTCAAAAAATTTCCATACATCCAGAGTTTCAACAGATGAGGGCTCTGACATGTAAGTAGAATAGAAATGATGAGTCGAGCACAACGGATTCCGGAGTAGGAGCCAGGCACCGGCCGGCCACCATGTTGTGAAGTCACCCAACCACCATGTTGGATCGGTGACTCTTGTACTTGCATTTGACCTTGACCTGGTAACCTTAGATAACCTTAAACCCAAACAATTGTAAAAAATCTAGAAAAATTCTAAAAACTTAGAAAAAAATTATAGAAAATTATTTAAAAAATTTGTAAAAAATTATTTAAAAGCGTACATTTACGGAAGTTCCACCACGACTGACCCTTGCCATTTTTTTTATTGGTTATTTAATCGGTCAATTATTCGTGTTTGTTAATTAGTCAGAAGGCCTCCACCCATTTTCACACAACTAGGCTTCTCTTACCTCGTCTCCGGATGTGATTGTCTCCTATGCTGATCATGTCGTTCCGCTTCCCCTCAAACTTACTGTGTACAATTTTTAACCATGCACACTGCTCCACGACTTGGGACAGGCTGTGCATCAAACACTTGTAATCCTAGAGAAAATTTTTTTTTTCTGATATTTTTTCTTAAAAAAAAAAAGAGAATTTTTACACCAGAGCCATAAGTATTTGATACACAGGTGTTTTAGCAAGGTTATAATTTTTGAAAACCTGAATTCTTGCCAAAAAAAATTAATTTGGCTGCCACCAAAAAAAAAACAAGATAAAATTTCAATTAAAAAAACCCTACATTAAAATGCAAAAAAAATCACACAAATGTAGAGAACATATGCACAAAAATAAAAAAAATATTGAAAAATTACAAACGACGAAATGCAGAAATAGCACAAAAATGCATTGTACATATACACTGAAGAGCCAAAAAAAACTGGTACACCTGCCTAATATTGTGTAGGGCCCCCGCGAGCATGCAGAAGTGCTGCAAGATGACGTGGCATGGACTCGACTAATTTCTGAAGGTATGCAGGAGTCAATTCACACCATGAATCCTGCAGGGCAGTCCACAAATCCATAGAAGTGCGAGGCGGTGGAGATCTCTTCTGAACAGCACTTTGCAAGGCATCCCAGATATGCTCAATAATGTTCATGTCTGGTGATTTAGGTGGCCAATGGAAGTGTCTAAAGGCAGAAGTGTGTTCCTGGAGTCACTCTGTAGCAACTCTCGATGTGTGGGCTGTCGCATGGTCCTGCTGGAATTGTCCACGTCCGTCAGAATGCACAATGGACATAAATGGGTGCAGGTGATCGGACAGGATGCTTACGTATCTGTCCCCGGTCAGAGTCGTATCTAGACGTATCAGGGGTCCCATTTCACGCCAACTGCACAAGCCCCATACCATGACACAGTCTCCACCAGCTTGAACAGTCCCCTGTTGACATGTAGGGTCCATGGATTCATGAGGATATCTCTATACCCGTACACGTCCATCCGCCTGATACAATTGGGTAACGAAATTCGTCAGACTAGGTAACGTGTTTCCAGTCATCAACAGTCCAATGGCGGTGTTGGCGGGCCCAGGCGAGGCGTAAAGCTTTGTGTCGTGCAGTCAACAACGGTACACGAGTGGGCCTTCGGCTCCGAAAGCCCATATCATATCAATGATGGTCCGTTGAATAGTTCACATGCTGGCACTTGTTGATGCCCCAGCATTGAAATCTGCGCCAATTTGAGAAAGGGTTGCACGTCTGCCATGTTTAATGTTTCTCGTTAGTCGTCGTTTGTCCCGTTCGTTCATGATCTTTTTCCGGCCGCAGCAATGTCTAAGATTTGATGTTTTACCGGATTCGTGATATTCACGGTACACTCATGAAATGGTCGTACGCGAGAATCCAAATGTTATCGCTACCTCGGAGATGCTATGTCCCATCTCTCGTGTGCCGACTATAACACCACGTTCAAACTCACTTAAATCTTGATAACCTGCTTTTGTAGCAGCAGTAACCGATCTAGAAACTTTGCCAGACGCTTGTTGTCTTATATAAGCGCTGCAGACAGCATCGCGTTACTCTGATTGGTTCCATACCTCTGTTATTTACATATGCACGCCTATAACAGTTTTTTTGACTCTCCAATGTATATGAAAATGTGTAAATGTGGAGAACACACATACAAAATGCAGAAAAAACAGACCAAAATGCAGACATCATCTATGTACAAGAAATCACACACAACCAAATGCAGAAGTCATCTATATACAAAATGTACAAAACCTCATACACGACAAAATGCGAAGGACACCTAAATATTATAATACCCGTAGGGAAGGGTGCATACACCATCTTCACACGAGTCGCTTGTCATCTATCTATCTTTGCGCCATTTTGTTTATACACTCCAAATACAGGACATGCTGGTGGGAGCAAATTATGTGGAACTTCACCCTCATGCTCGTATGATTGTTCAGAACATACACAAAGTCGTCAATTTTTTCTTTATTCTTCACCATGCATTTCTGAATTCCCTTGGCACGTTTTGTGACTTTTCCCTCGCATTTGTATGTATACAGTTTCGCTTGTAGCCCCACGAATTCATTATCAACTGATCACATTCATCCTTGAACTTCCCCACTATCTTCTTGTTGGTGGGCGAAAAACACTTGTGGTTTTGGGATAGCCACTGGTGTCAAACTCTGCAAAGAATAGTGTATCTGAAACCATGTCCTCTTAGAATTCCTGTGTTCTAATCTCGAACAGGAATGAGTCCGTATCTGCATACGGAAGCTCAATGTCTTTTTTATATTGGGTCTTCATCACATCATAGTGTAACCTGTAATTCAGCGTTTTGGACATATCGAGCACCGCGAACCCTGCTTATACGGGCTTGTAGAAAAGTATGGCTTCATGCTGCAGTCAAATCAGGGAAAGATTTATCTTCGTAAATTGTCCTGTCCAGGAATGTCGGTTTTGCCACCAATTTCTTTATTTGTTTCTCATTACACACCAATTCTGTCTTTTGCCGTAATTTCCGAAATTTGCCTTGTTTGCTAATTTAAAAAATTCTTTCTTGAAATCATTTATGGCCGCCTGTCGCTTTACAGTATAAAAATCTATGTAAGGCTTTGCCATGCAGTCTGATNCTTCGTAAATTGTCCTGTCCAGGAATGTCGGTTTTGCCACCAATTTCTTTATTTGTTTCTCATTACACACCAATTCCGTCTTTTGCCGTAATTTCCGAAATTTGCCTTGTTTGCTAATTTAAAAAATTCTTTCTTGAAATCATTTATGGCCGCCTGTCGCTTTACAGTATAAAAATCTATGTAAGGCTTTGCCATGCAGTCTGATGAAACTGTAGCACGCGGTGAATCTTTGTAAGCTTCAATCCATGTTCCAGAGCCTATTTTAAGTTATGGTAATGGACGATATAGCGGCTCTTGTTTTCCAGCGTTTTCATCAGCTTAGGCTGTTTCAAGCCTGGCGGGCACTGGTTGACGGGAAGGAACTGCAAATTGCTGTGTTCCTCGTGCAAGGTCGTAGGATACTCGACATCCACCTCCAAGATGTAACCGGTCACCCCATTGTCAAGTATGGACATGATGTTTATGTTCATGTTGGCCCACTTGAAGTTGCGTATTGGCAACAGCAGCGACATGGCCCAGCCATACAGGTTGTTTGCATTGAGGTACTGTAAGAAGATGGAAGGCTTGCTGGGGTCGTATATTTCTGGCGTATAGATGTTGTTCACCACCGCATGTCATTTGACGCAATGGGCCACTCCACTATGGATCCCTTCCTCAACGAACATTTGCATGTCGTAGTCTGTTAGAAGCTGTAGTTCGACCCCCTAGTCGTGCATAAACGTATGCCTACCAGAAGCACGAGGCATATGAGGCATTTACGTTCATGTGGAGGACGACGTCATTCCAGGGGGACAAACATCTACGCTGACCCAGGACCCCATTATATACATGGGAGAAGATGCGGAGAAAAAGTTAATTTATTAATGTGGTGATAGTTCTTAAATTTCAAAATGGGCATCCGCCCATCTTTACCTGGCTGTGGCATTTCAGCTCGCAGTGGGGCACTTTCTTTGCAGTTCTTCTTGTGTTGTTCCAGACATTGCTGCCCCGACAGCCTGGAATTTCATGGCAAATCATGATAATATGTGAAGCTTCGCTTGCATACATATCTTGTTGGCATGGGCTGTCAACTGTGATCTCACCAAAAATTCTTATTGAAAGTATAATGGGCATTCCAATCTTCGGCGGTGAGGAGTAGGTAGATGTGCTGGTATTTTTCTTCTTCAGCCACACGTACAGGGTAGATCTTCTGGTGTTTGTCTACGCCATACATATTGATGGAAACTCCAGAGATGTTTTTCTCAAAAATATTTATATGCCAGAGCGGGGTCAATAATTGGAGGCCCGAAAAGTCAAATTTTTATTTGAGCGCTTTGTAACAGTGGTGAACCTGCTGCGGATCTGTACCTTTCACGTAACGTGCCAGAACGGCTCATTTGAAACACATGTGGTCGTTTGTGTTTTTCGCGTTGATTATGTCCTCCTTCTGCTTAATGGATTCTGGCAGCTCGATGTAGGACGATACATGAAGTGGGTCCAGTTTGTTGACACGCAACTGCAGGTGGTTGACTGATTGTAATGTCCCCCAAGAGCCCCTTGAAACGTACGTTTCTTCCTCTTCACATATGTTTTCCAGGCTATTTTGCACCGCCTTCTCAATATCGCTAGCCTTGAATATCACCACATTTTTGGTTTTGAAGGCTCTTTTATCAGTGGTTTCGTCGAATGGCTCTGGTTTCACATAATCACATTCCAACGAAATGTTTAATTTTAGGGACCCGTGCTCCTCGATTTCTTTGGTTAGCTGCCAACTATATTTTTCTCAATTGATGTCAAAAAATACAAATATTTTTCGCCGACCCGCTGTCGTGCATGATGTACGTTTTCAAATTACATCGGAAAGCTATTTTGGCCTCGACGAACCCATTGGTGTTAGTCATCCCACATCCTGCGACGATTCTTGGTTGCAAAGATTGGACAGGGGTCTGAACCAAAGCTACGGGCTGTTGGTGAGCTACGTCGAGTTGCAGTCGTTTGGCAGGAGGAACAGCTGGTCCACTACATTTAGCCATTTGCTTCTTCAAAGGTTCTGTCCTCGTGAAATCCTTGCAGCATTCTCTGCAAGTATACGAGAGCCTGTCCGGATTAAAATGGCAGCTCCCTTCGTGTTGTCATACATTGTGTAACTGTAAATGTGGCATTACAAAACCTGCAGTTAAGTGTTGCTGCATGCCTGATCTTGCCTGTACAGCTGCAAAGGTGTTTGAGGCTAATATTCTTCCGGTTGATGGTGATACCACATCGCTCGCAGATCTGAGGTGCATCTCTGTATGGGTTTAGTACACACAATCTTTTGTGTCAGAGCCCATTATTGCAGACAGCGAATGATGCTCCACAGAAACCACAAACGAGTCCGGAGGCTCTGTTGATAGGTGAAGACAGTACACGACTGTCATCCATAACGTCGCATCGAGATACTTGCAAGTTTGTTGGTATGCTTTAGAATTTTTTTTCGGTAATAAAAAATACAACATTAATTTTTTTTAATTATTACATGAAAGTAATTTAACTTGAGCGAATGGCAGAGCCTTTCGAACGTGTTTGTGTTAAAGTGATAATCGCTGCCCTTTCAAATTCATTATAAAATTATGAGAGGAGACTGGTGTAACCCGCAATATCATACTACAACAGCTGTCTTTTGCCCGGGAGGCGAGCGTGCTAAGAACGGAGTTCAGCACGGATGACGAGTGATAGAAGCACGGGTGTGAAGGGAAACGTCGAGAGTAGTTGGAGAAGCAGGCTGCCAACACTGCGGTCCGCTGCAACGCGAGCCAGGCTTGCCAACTGTTGCTTCGCTACATCACCGCAGCTCTCTCTCTGTCTGTTGTTTCATTCTTATGTGACTTTAGGGGGGACATGGCTGTCCGTGAACTCAGTACGTTCTACGCATGATAAACTTTGAAGAATCCCTGCATCGTTTCCCTTTTCACTGTCACAGAAATTAAACTTTACATTTTACTTCTTTCTGACCAACGAGCGTTCCCCTTGCAGCTGTTGCCAAGACCCACCACGAATGGGGTCTTCGAGGGAGGGCAGGTAAAAATTTTGGGGTGTTTTCTTAAAAATTTTCAACTATTTTCTTTGTATAATTCCACGGATGGTTTCTGTCCCTTCTCTGCAGGTCCCCCTCTATTGTACTTAATATACAACGATTTGAAGGAAAAATTGCAGTATTTGCATAATTTTTCAACAAAATAATTTTAACACAGTTATGTAATTACAAGAAGTAATTAATTTAAACATTGTTTTCATCAATTAAATGCACAGTTACAGCATAAAAGTGAGTCAGATTGTTCTGAGACGTCCATCCATCAGTTGTTAAACACACAGCTTGTATATCTTCTTTTAATTAATTGTGAACTGCTGGTAATAAGCTGCAAGATATGATTTCCCTGGTTGGAATCTTGTAGGTTGAACAAAGTAAATGAATTAACACTTGTGAGAATGTATGGGTCCTGTTTGATTTGCCCATTGAGATTTTGAGCGCTCTGTTTCTGGACAATGTAGATGTACGTGATTTGTCAGTGAACAGTCATGCAGAGTCATTAGTTTCATTAGCCAAACATAAACCTATAAAGAAGCTACAGCATTATACATTATATGTTGACACAAAAACATTTTGCTTTAAATCTTTGCATGCGACAATTTGGTCAAAATTAATGCAGATACAACTGTGGTTAGCAGGGTAAAATTACTAGTCATTGTACAGTTAGATGACACACTTACCTTTCTTGCAAAATTCAATACGAAGTGGGATGAGAACTATGAGAACAAAATGATCTAATTCCACATGACGTAAACCAACAATAGCCAGAGCTGGACTGAACTCAGATTGGCTGAGATGAGGGACACATTACCGCGCAATCCGTGGCTGCCTGGCATTGCTGGAACTGGTGCAAATAGATCCAACTCGCTCTCCACAGTGGAGCGAACTGGAACTGCCCTGTTGTGATGCGTCCCAACTCACGTTACACGCCCGGAACTGAGCTGCTTTTTATTAAATACAGGCCTCCAACAATCATCCCATAAATTTTGTCATTGGCAATTGAATGTAGTGCAATTTTCCCAAGTGGAACAGAACTATAAATAATTTATTCTGACCAATCATTTGAGCTGTATACTTACTTTAAAGACAACTTTGTCTTCAGCTTAATGTAGGCATACTTACATATTTAAAAGTGCAGTGTTGAAAGAGAGAAACACCCTGGACTTATTGTGATTGGTTGTATTTGTCACCTGATAAATTTATCTGCAGAATAGGCTATATTTGCTTTGCCAGTAAAAGTTGACAACATTCTTGTTTACATTTTTTATTATTTGGAAAAAATTTCAAAGAGAAAAGAAAGGTTACAAAAATTTCAAGAGCCTCATGATACAGAAGTGAAGAAAATACTTAAGCATGTCTGTTCAAGATGGCTTTCTCTTGGAAGAAGTTTGTTGAGGGTTTTTGAACAGTGGGAACCATTGCTTAGTTTCTTTACGGGAGAGGTTGTAAATGAGAAACCTTCATGTTCGAGTCTCACTTCTTACAAAATTCCCAAACTACAATCGTCATCCTGTTCAACCTCTGATGGGATATGTCAGAAAAACATAAATGAGAAAAAGGAAGAATTTGGGTTCTGCTACTGATTCCAGCAAAAAGAGAATTGCTTTGACATCAGCAAACAGTGATGCTCCTATCCTGCAGAATAAAGGNGGTTCTGCTACTGATTCCAGCAAAAAGAGAATTGCTTTGACATCAGCAAACAGTGATGCTCCTATTCTGCAGAATAAAAGNGCTACTGATTCCAGCAAAAAGAGAATTGCTTTGACATCAGCAAACAGTGATGCTCCTATCCTGCAGAATAAAGGTCCTTTTGTAAATAGGGAAGAAAAACTATGTATCCCTTTCTTCTGACCTAAATAAATCATTTAGTGCATTTCTTCTAGTGGTCCTCCCAACATTTGAAAAACTGAATGTAATTCTTCAGTCAACATCTCCACACATTCATATTTCGAGAGAACTGTTGCCTGATTTTCTAAAAGCATCGCTATCAAATTTTTTGAAATCAAAAACTGTGAAAAGTTTTTCATTATTTTATGTGAACTATCACACTATTCAGAATCAGAAAGACGACACCGAATTAGTAATAGGAATTAAAGCATCAAACATTGTGAAAACACTTGAAGAAAATGAAAAAGTAGTTTACTTTGCATCTGTCAAGATTTATTTTGTTACAGCATGTGACTACATTGTTAACAAATTCCCCTTAAAAAATGAAGCCTTGAAAAATGCAACTTGGCAAGAGTGAATAATCTCGACAATGCCAACTTTGCTTCTGTTCGCTACTTTGTGGATTTGTTTCCCTTGATTTTNTGAAAACACTTGAAGAAAATGAAAAAGTAGTTTACTTTGCATCTGTCAAGATTTATTTTGTTACAGCATGTGACTCTACATTGTTAACAAATTCCCCTTAAAAAATAAAGCCTTGAAAAATGCAACTTGGCAAGAGTGAATAATCTCGACAATGCCAACTTTGCTTCTGTTCGCTACTTTGTGGATTTGTTTCCTTTGATTTTGCCTGTACAAGAAGGTGGAACTAGAGATGCAGCTATGGACGAAACTGAAAAACAATTCTCAACTCTTCAGATAGATGACATTTCAGCCCTTAGTGCTACAGGAGATAGTGATAATGTTAAGTCAGTCAAGTTATCCAGGATTCTTGGTGTTGATGGCATTTTAAAATACAATAGGATATATAGAATAATGTTGTCCATCCTGTCCATTTCACTCAGCAATGCAGAATACAAGTCTGTTTTCAGTTTGGTGAAAAAAAACAGGACCCAGTTCAGGTCCTCCATGTCTAATGACTGTATAGAATCAATTTCGGTTTTGTAATGCAAGAAATCAGGCTTATATTGTGAACAAAATTTTAGTGCAGAATTCCTAAAGAAAACCAAGAAAGCCACATCTGCTTCTTTAAAACCACAGTGTTCCATTTCAACATGAACAGCAGAATACAACAACATAGCAAAAATAAATAATAGNATTCTTGGTGTTGATGGCATTTTAAAATACAATAGGATATATAGAATAATGTTGTCCATCCTGTCCATTTCACTCCGCAATGCAGAATACAAGTCTGTTTTCAGTTTGGTGAAAAAAAACAGGACCCAGTTCAGGTCCTCCATGTCTAATGACTGTATAGAATCAATTTCGGTTTTGTAATGCAAGAAATCAGGCTTATATTGTGAACAAAATTTTAGTGCAGAATTCCTAAAGAAAGCCACAGCTGCTTCTTTAAAACCACAGTGTTACATCTCAACATAAACAGCAGAATACAACACAACATAGCAAAAATAAATAATAGTAGTATGAATCCATAGTGCTCTAAGTAGGAAGATAGTTTTAATTCATTATTNACAACATAGCAAAAATAAATAATAGTAGTATGAATCCATAGTGCTCTAAGTAGGAAGATAGTTTTAATTCATTATTTTAGTGCATATTTAACCAATTAAGCTGACAATGCAATGCAGATGTCTTGGAGAAAGTTAAAGGTAGTTACATCTTTAAAATTTGTTATGTTGTGATGCATCATCTCACATTCCACTGAAAGTGGAAAGGTAATAAAATATTAACATATTGTATTTATTAGTAATGTTATTAGTGTAGTAAACCATAATTGGCTATTTTCATGTTAAGTGGTAGTATGTGTGGTAAACCTGCATTTTTAGTGTAATTTTTATTAAAAAATTAAAAATTTTAATTGTGTTAACAAAATCTTCCTAATGGGAAACATGCAAATTTTGCCAATTTTTTTTTGAAAATGATACAAACACATTAGTATATGCGTATGAAAATAAAATTTTGCCGNATGCAAATTTTGCCAATTTTTTTTTGAAAATGATACAAACACATTAGTATATGCGTATGAAAATAAAATTTTGCCGTTTTTTTTTGCATAAAAACCAGTTTTGACAAAGTTATTTTAGTATTAAAACAGTAACTTTCGCGGCCGCTATCGCGTGAATGCTGAACGCTCTCTCATTGGTTTGACGCCACTAGTCATACGCCAGCGGCCGGCTCCAGCATGTTGCAAACACGCAGCACTAAAATGGAAGGCAACTTTTTGAAAACGCAGTCGAACNGCCAGCGGCCGGCTCCAGCATGTTGCAAACACGCAGCACTAAAATGGAAGGCAACTTTTTGAAAACGCAGTCGAACAATCTGCCTCGGGTAGATACAGATATGCTACTTGATTACTTAAATTCACATTGTTTTGTGTAACCTGAAATAAGAGGTAAAATTACAAAGGTAAGAACGTGTCTCATATCGCACAGTCGTGATCTTAAAAGCGACTGTAGGCCTACATCACATGTTAAAACTTATTTGGACGTATGTTTGATTGATTTACGTATTATTATTATTATTATTATTATCATCTGTGTTTAAGTTTGCGATTGCTAAGATTCAAAGTAGAAAATTAAAATATGAAATAGGTATTTCATTACCAAGAATAACAAAATTGTAATGAAGGCGACTGCAGTGAGCGTACTGTTTTGTCGCGTGCCATGCTTGATGTCTGTGATAAATTTAACTACATCATTTGGAAATGAAACGTAATGTTGTGTTGAGAAAGAAGGTTACAAATATTTCCGGATTCTAAACCACTTTTCAGTATTCATNGTAATGTTGTGTTGAGAAAGAAGGTTACAAATATTTCCGGATTCTAAACCACTTTTCAGTATTCATAAAAAACTTGTTTCACTTTATATGTGTCAGATAACGAGCGGTATGGTGACAGGCCTAAAGCTAGCGGGCTGGTGGCGGCAGAAAGCCGCGCTGCCGGCCGGCAACCCTGTATTTCCGCGTTCCACCTCGTTTATAAACACTATATTGAGGCCTTGAATATAGTGCTTAGAAACTAAAAAATTATTTTAAAATAACTTGTTTATCTTATTGTTTCTTATGTTTTGTGTACCTAACATACCTTTTATTATTCTGACGACACGAAAGCTGTGTTTGCACTTTATTTTTAATCTGTAAGGACTGTACACATAAGCTGAAAAATATAGATATGGTAGTTTGAGAAACACTTAATACCTGGGATGAGATTAAATACAGCTAAGAAAATCCGTATTAATGGCTTATGAATTTTTTTTATTCTCAAAAGCTGTTTTCTTTCTGTTTATTTAAGAGAAAGGGTTATAAAAGGAATACAGTTTACTTGCGTAAAACGTGTAGGCTAATTAGTGTCAATTTTGTGGGCCTCGTAATTTTTTGTTACGTCCATCTCAGTAACTTAGAAAAAAGGAGGACAAATATGAAAGTAAGATCATCCTTGATAAACATTTCTAAAAACATGCGTTTTAGTTTTTTGAAAGTAAAAACTTAGGTTGCTATTTAACTTAAATTGTTAGGCTTATGAAAGCTAACTAGAGAAAAATCAAAAAAACTTAAATTTATTAGAAATTGCTTTGTTTGAAAAATACTGTATAATATAAACCCAAATTTTTGCAAGAGGGACTCTTGAGCCCCACCCAAATAATTTAATGTTTAATTTTCATGGCTTAACATTGTGACATGTTATTATTTAGGCATACAATGTGAATATAGCCTTAATATGATAGCTGTGCTCTTAAAACAAATGTTTGAAGTAATATTAAATTAATAAAAAATATCTATACCAAATTTTGTATGTTAGGCCTAACTCTGAATGTATATATAAACTTAAAAATGTTAAATTTACATTGTGTGGCTAAATTTTTTGTAAACATATTCATATGCCTTTATTATTATGAAATACGTTAACACATNTAAATTTACATTGTGTGGCTAAATTTTTTGTAAACATATTCATATGCCTTTATTATTATGAAATACGTTAACACAATTTTTTATGCTCACGTCTACATCGCATGCTAATTGCTAAACACGTTGTGGTGCGTATTAAACAATATCATAGTACCATAATGAAGGTTAGGTCGGATGTAAATAGTAGATATTAAGAAGTNTTGTGGTGCGTATTAAACAATATCATAGTACCATAATGAAGGTTAGGTCGGATGTAAATAGTAGATATTAAGAAGTTCAATGTTAAAACTGCCTACATAGGGGAAACACAAACACCTTAAATATAATTATGATATTTCAAAATGGTCTTCTCAAATAGAAAGAACTGGTTTTGGCTAAACATCTTGTAAAGTTCCGCCTTTATTCTCGTTAAGCTAATATTTAGAATAATATTACAGGCTCACATGGTAGACGCCATGTTGTTAACGTTCGGCACTTGTTACTGCCGACTGTTTACGTTGCCATGGTTTGCTCAGAGGTAGAAACATGAGACTCAGTTAATTGAACACCAGTTACTTAAGAAAGAAGTTCCAGATTAGTTTGATATATATTTAACATTCTGCAACACAGTTCACAGACGCACAGACGGAGTTTCAGTACGCAGAGTACGAACCTTTACCATTAAATATACTATTGCAGAAAACAGTACCACAGTCGTTTACTTAACGATGTTCTTAAAAAAAACTGACCCGAAGAAACTTAAAATGCGGCTACCTCCCACACCGGCTGAGAAATGATATATTAAAGTCTAGTTGCCGATGTGGGGGTTCTAGTCCTGCCCGAACGCGGCCTAGGCTAGCATTGCATGATACTTCTCGACTGCGCTGACCTGCCCTCACGGGCGACGTGAAGAAACTCTCCTTGACGACTGACTTGAATAAGACTGCTCTTAGGGCGACATACAGACGCTCTTTTTGTGCTGCCTATCACCCCCCTCTCCTGAGATAACGGCCTGGCCACGCACGCTCTCCACAACGTTATCGTAACTGACTGCACAAACTAATCCTGCGCCGTCAACAGAAACTAACCTCTCGTACAACAAAAACTTGTTGACGTTGCCTGAAAATGTGCTGGAGGAACTAAAACTGTTGACGCATTCAACATCCAGATAAACTAACCTCTCGTTTCGTATAACATTTGTTGACGCATTAAACTGCGCCGAAGGAACTAAAACTTGTCGACGTTGCCTGATCCACAGAAACGAACTAATCTAATTAATGCTGACGCTTCCCCAAAAAACCAAAGTTCGAAACGAAACTGTAACCGTCCTCCTGATAAAACGTAACACGGCAAACGTCCTCCCGATAACCTACAAACGCACACGTCTGCCGGATAAACTATCACGGGAAACGAGCCACCACGGCTTTAAACTTGAACCCGATAAAAATATTAAGAAGCTTTCCAAAGCTTCAAACACACAAAAGAATTTTACACCCGTGTCTCGAAAAATTATGAATATTGCGTCATTACATTACCCCCCTCGGTTTGGGATGTATTTGGAAGAAATCTTTCCCAAAGCGAAACCTATCTTGAATGATGCTGTTCTGTAAACCACTGTGCCTCTGTTCCTTGAAAACACTTTATATATAACATGGTATTCAATTCATTACAACAATATTTACTTACTTAATTCTTGACAAAAAAAAATTATTTACTTTCCTAAACTCATAACACTGTTATTTACTTCACTGTTGAAGAGTGATATGCTATTGACAAGGATGCTGCAAAAAAATTACACCGTACTGGTTTAATCAGTTACTGGTTGTTACAATTTTTGTGGTTGAGGGTGTATTTCCTACCTATGCCATCGATTCTTCATTTTGGGTTGCTGCCCTTTGGTCTCTCGCTGGGATCAGCACACCACTTCTCCAAAAAAGGGACCCAGGTCTTCCCAGAACTACAAAAAAGTCACTGCGACTGCCTCTCACTAGGCCAGTGCTGACAAAAAACCTCAAAAGCCAATACGACTGCCTCTCTCTAGGTCAGTGCTGACAAAAAACATTAAACGCCACTGCAACTGCCTCCCTCAGGTCAGTGCTGACAAAAAACAAGGGCCCCAGACCTGTCCCAATACAAATACACTTCACTTTGTGCCACTGATCCCAGGACACCATAAACTGCAGCAACATCTCCTACTATATGTCAATTATTCTTAAGGCTCAATACCCTACAACACCTCAACCACTTCAACCTTTGGAAAATTAAGTACCATTTAACGCATCCTTAATTAATCTTCCTAATAATTCCTATTGTCAACTATGATTTACAAACTCACATTAATTGTATGTTTCTTTACATTAACACAGTTTTCACTTGAAAATAAAATTTATAACCCGTCATAAAGCATTTCTGGTTCGGTACTCTGCATTAATTATATCACATTAGTTACCATTACACCATAGCCCATAACAGTTTGAGCTTCCATTACATAACTGCAAAGGTAACAAAACCTTCACTGATACACTTTAAAGTAATTATAATATTTAAACATTTTCATTAGATTAATTTACAATTTCTACAAATGTTTTCTTAAGGACTTACCAATTGCCTTATCTACAATTGAAAGTGAAAGTAATTAAAATAGAAAACATGGTATATAATTTTATAATAGTAACTGTAGTAGATATTTTGAAATCAAACACTATTTATATTTAAAGAGAATTCACAAAGTTATTTAATAATTTAAACCTTGCACATATATGCACAGTTTAAGATATACTGTTAAAATAAAATTTTCAACCATTGCAATGTCAAACTTACAATTCACACAATCATAATTTCACATAAAATGCTCATCAAACAAAATACTCATAAATGTTTTGTGTTTTTACTCAATAAGTAATTTCATAATAATTTTTAAAAACTGTGCACTTACTTTTCAAGACAAAACATACTAAACTACATTACAAAAGTGCGATGCAAAATAGCACACTATTTTCCACCTGTATTGCTAATTACCCTTACAAAATATTATGATGACAATCCACTACATAGTAATAACCTCAATCAGTAGCAAAAATAGGCTTTGTGAGAACAGAAAAAAATTTCTGCAACACCAGAAAACAAAGAAAATAAAGGTGTGCCATTACTGCACAGCTGATGTACATATATAGAACCTTTATCCATAGTTTTAACTTAGTACATTTGAGATAAAATGTCCGCTCAAGTCTTTTTTTTTTAAAGAGACAAGCACAGTGCATACCAATCTCACATCACAGGAAGAAAGTGTCAGCTTCCAAATGGACAATGAATAAACCCAAAAATATATGACACACACAGATACAAACATGAAATGTAATTTACGACAGCCTTCCCGAAATGATGGCACATACACATCAGTCATTCCTAAAATTCAACATTTCCAAAACAGTGGAGGATGCACTTCACATATAACTTCAACTGATTATTTTTTTTCAACATTGGCAGCATTTATAACAAAAACCATTAATACTTTTTCAGATTACCTACTTCCACTTCTGGAAAATGTAGATAACAGTTGACTTAACTTAACATAAAATTTCTGTTTGTTACAAGTTTCACAAAAATATCATTGACTGTACTGAATTTACTTGCTTTAGAATGATTCACTGTTCTTAACAAAACACGCTCTCTCACGATTACTAATTCTTATCAAATAAAATTTTCTAGGTCATCAATATTAACTCTCTTCTTATCCATTAACAATTATATTATCATTTACTGACTGTTGCCTGAGAAGGATTTTACTCCATGTACCTGTACAGATTGTTACTTATTTGTAAGTTCCTTTAAAAGAAATTAATTTTTCTTCTATAAAAACATTTACTTATCTATTACCTTATTATTATAGCATATAAAAATTAATACAAGGGAAAAAAAAATTTAATATATATCTAACTTATCTACATTGCAGTCTTTCTGCTATACAACATTTTTTCTTCTTCCTTTTTCTTGTCCTTCTCTCCTTTTGTCTTAATTTCCTTCCCTTTTTCCTCACTACCTTTCTCATACTATACTTTAGTACTTTCTTCCTCTTCCCTACTGACCTAAATCTACCCCTCTTTTTCTTCCTCTTCTTTACTGTCCTTACCCTCTTACTCATCTTTTTCCTGATTACTTTACTAACCCTTCGTTTCAATCTTTGTTTTCTTCTTTCAAAACGCTGCCTAAACACTTCATAATGTTTGAGTCTACCATACTCCTTACTCTTCTCAACTCTTGCCTACTGCACTTCACTATCTGATCCATCTCGCAGCTTAACTTCACAATAACCCTTTAGTCTAACCCCCCTAACCTTATTTCTCTTTTTCTTTATTACCTTTATCTTAGACTTTTTAACCTTACTCTCCACTAAATTATCTGCACTTCTATCCTCCTCATTTATTATCTCTGTCTTACTATCTTCAACAATTAACTCTTTACTCTCTTTGTCACTGCCTATAACACTTTCATATTTAACGTCATTGTTCTTTATATTATTTTTACTCGGGGAATCTATGGTTGGATCCTTTCCTAATATCTTTAGTGATTCAACCCCCCACTTGTCTACATTTTTTATTAATTCATCAAATTGTTTCTCATTATTTTCTCCTTGTTGCCTAATGTCCTTTTTAAGCTCCTGTATACACTCATGTTGTCCCTGTTTAATCTCCTGTAACATTTCCTGTTGTTTCTGTATCATCTCCTGTTGTCCTTTTTCTGCAAGGACAACAGGATATTAAACATTTCTTTCTGTATATCAGTTCCTAATTGCGCCATTCTTAATTCAGATACGATGACGGGGTGAACAATAAATAAAACAAAAAACCCGTCTCGAAATTAACACACTTTGCACATAGAAAAAACAAACAAATAAGTCTTGGCGAATGTAGTTCATAATCACATAACCTGCAATACTCTTGAAATGATGGCTTCATTGATGATTTGATTTCGTACCTTTTACTGTTGTTGNAAGTGACTGTATCAAAAGATATTTTGATTGATGCAACATCCGATAAACAATAAAGCTAGTAATTGTATCATTATTTATATAGGAATTTTGGCGGGATCACTGAAAATAAACTGTGAAAAGGGTTTATCGGTTCATATGTTTTCAACACATCGAGAGTCCACTGTAGTGACTTTGCAGCATTCACTTTTGCAGGAAGTTGAACTTGTTGGGTGGCACAAACATTTGGATTACATTTGTGTAATACTTTAAAAATTCATATAACATTAAGTTTTTTATCAACATAGTTAATTATTTTCAATAAATAGCTTATATTGGAGCTAAGAAACTCAATGTGATGCATCATGCAGCATTATAGTTTCTATTGTTTTATGCATTTATAATTTATTTTGCATGATTGGTGAAACTTTTTTTTAGAACAGTGAGTGAGTCAAGAGATTCAGGCAGCTCTTAACAGTGAGGTCTTGAGAGCTGGAAGAACATTGATATAAGTGTTTGTTTTGTTTTATTTTCTGCCGTATTATTTTTTTTGCATAGATTGATTTTTGAGCCTCATGTTTAGTGTTTATACTTTGCTGCCCTTCCTCTCACATCAGCTTGATTTTTGATCCTCATGTTTAGTGTTTATACTTTGCTGCCCTTCCTCTCACATCAGCTGTCAAAAATGTAATTCAATATCGTTGTCACTGTCGCCCCCTGATCCTTTCAGGATAGCCTTAAATTAGTGGGTCTAGGATTCCATCTCGCCCTTCTTGCACTACTTGGTTAGGGTTCGGGGATCCTGCAGGGTTCGGTGGGATGCTTTTCCAGGAGTCTGTCCTCCGCACGTTGACTTCCACAAGTCATTCCCTCCACTGCCATTCTGCCTCTTTCTATGGACCATTCCCTAGGTCGACTTTGTATGTATGCATTGAGGGGTAGAAAAACAATAATGAGTGACTGATTAGTTACTTATGGTCCCTACTAGGCTTGTTACCATCACTATATGATTTCCCTCTGGGTACAGGACAGTCAGTGCTTCACCTCCCCTACAGTAATGGGAAGGGTATTGATGTCTCCACCGAACTCAGAATCTTGGTTGCAGTTTTGCCACTGATTGTAGGTTGTCCTACCTGCTTCTAGTGTCTTGGCATGGCAGCACCCTGTTGCTGTCTATGCTGACTTCACTGTGATGTGATGGTGGCTGTTAGCTTCATTGGGACGTTGGGACATTGGGGCATAGGCGTGGGGAGGCCTGGAAACCTTATGTAACTTGGCTAGTTAGTGCAATCCCATATCCTTACTAGTCCTTTCAGTGAAACCTCTGCGGCTCTGGGATGTGTGCCTTAGAATCCGGCACACCACCATTTCTGGGACGTGAAGGCATGACGAGACTACCCTGTTGTTTCCGCTACTGGGTGGAAATTCAAATTACCGGACCATGTGTGATGTATTCACGTGTGTTCCAATGGGTACTCTGCAGTCAAGAAACTTGATTAGTTATTGTAATATTAATATTGCTCTTCAGGCCATTTACAAGTATGTGCAGAGTCCCAGTTCTATTGTACTTCTGGCAAGTAAGCTGCTAGCTTCTCCCTGTGCTGGATTGGTTAACTTATTGCAGATTGCACACACACTGATTGGATGGTTCACTTGACACACGCCACTCTTGACACACCATGGGCTATGTCGCATACTCTAGCCTCCGCCACAGTTGCCTCCCTTCTTACCCCTGCAAGTAAGAGACGTTAGGCTGTACACATCACACATACCTCTAAGCCACGGCAGGGTGAGCGGGCCGACTGCCTGCAGCACAACACCGCCCTCGTGCTGGGCACGTCAGCTTACCTCCCCTCCTTCTGCCGGCGGTGGAGGTTTAGCTGCAGCGCCTCCTCACCACCCCGTCAGTGACCCACACCTCTCTCCCCACCTCCACAACCCTCTTACCGGTCCTGGGTTTGGAGTATAAATGAAGGCCGCTGTCCGGGGTTTGAGGTTGTCTCGACCAGTTACAGTTGCGAAGGCCACTGACTTGCAAGTTTATGCGCTGTTATAGCTTAGGCTATTTCCTTGTACTGGAGTCCTGTACCACCTGTTTCCACAGGAGTTAACCTCACCCCTCGTGCTTCCGAGGTGACCATACAACCCCAGAGTATTAGTTTGTTTGCAACCTAGGCATGGCGGCTCAGGCCTGGGTATGTGTGTTTTATTGGTCCACCAATAAACTATATATATTCCAATTTGGCCTGTGTTCTCACTCAACTCTCTTTTGCTTCAAACCCTTTGTTCGTGTTTCTTCCAGGAGTATGCCTATGCAACCCCTCTCCCACCATGCCTCCTTAGACAGCTTTCAGGCAGTTAGAAGGAAGCATCCTGCTCTGTGCTGTTTGTTGAGGTATGGCGGTAATCCCACCTTGTTGGCCAACACCAGAAAGGACTGCATAGCTGCTGTCGCCACTTTCTGTGGATCACTTGGTGTACTGGCAGTAATACCACACTCCATGGGCACTTAGGAAAAATAGATGGTAGTGATCACTAGGGATGCAGCTCCCGAGCCTTCCCCGGGGGGAATCGGAGTGCTGGTGGTCACGTCGCCCTCTCTGTTAACCTTGGATAAGGAGAGACATGCAGTGTGAGTACTCCACCATTAGGGAGGTCTCTGCCCTCCGGAAAGCTGCCCAGAATCTTCTGCCTATTAAGAACTCACTTTATTTCTCTCAAAGGCTTTGTCCACTCCTACTGCACACCTACTTGAGCCATTCTTTGACATCGCTATATGCCGTGCCATTGGGCTGGGCAGAAGAAGATAGCCAAGCAGGCCTTGGTCTTATCCAGGGAGGCTGTGAGTCCATGCACAAGTCCAACCGTATATACTCTGTCTTGCGGGAAAAAACTGCTTGAANCTTATCCAGGGAGGCTGTGAGTCCATGCACAAGTCCGACCATATATACTCTGTCTTGCGGGAAAAAACTGCTTGAAAGAGGGGCATCAAGGTTGTACAGGTCTGACCACAAACGCACCAGTTAATAGGGAGAACCCAGAGAGTCTGCTTACCAGTTGTTTTCTTGTACAGAGGGCCATCCCTCCCCTGATTCCACCTAAATGCAAACTTGGCGAACTTCGCCCAAACCCAGCAGGCCAGGCCATCTGCCATCCAGTGCTCCTGACTAGCTGTGTNAATGCAAACTTGGCGAACTTCGCCCAAACCCAGCAGGCCAGGCCATCTGCCATCCAGTGCTCCTGACTAGCTGTGTGACCACTGGAGCTTTATGGCCCTGGCTTACACACAAACTAGGTCAGAGGCACAATCAGCCCCACCCTGTGCCCAGAGGACGATAATCTCAATCGCTACCACACAATTCCCCTCTGCCTCTCCTCGTCAAGGGCTCCTGCTTCTCAGCCTTCAGGAAAGAAAGCCTATGGTGCCAGGCATTGACATATGTACACTCGAGGTGACTCATCACTCTGGAGACCCACCCTCCTTCCCAGGTGTCTCATAAGGGTTCATTTACTGGCATACACGAAGGTAGCCTANCATCACTCTGGAGACCCACCCTCCTTCCCAGGTGTCTCATAAGGGTTCATTTACTGGCATACACGAAGGTAGCCTAGAGAATAGATGCTGGAAGTAAACTCCTGCCAGTTATACCCAGTGTTTTTGTTGATGAAAACTGGCAGTATGGCAATTTTCATACCGGCAAACATTCCAGCTGATCTAAACTCTTCCTACCCATTCCCAGAACCCAGGAAAATTTTAAAGAATATTGTGCCCAAGATTACAAAGATATTGCCACAAGACATCATTTGCTGCTGGTCTTCATTTGGGAAATCCAAACCTCAGCCAATCATCCCACAAATTTTTTTTCCCAGGTCCTGGACAACATTGCTGCTTCCCTAAAAAGACTAGCCAGTATCCACTCAGCAGAATGCATGTTTCTCAGATAGTGTGTTGTCGNAACATTGCTGCTTCCCTAAAAAGACTAGCCAGTATCCACTCAGCAGAATGCATGTTTCTCAGATAGTGTGTTGTCATTGGTTCTTCCCATTTATGATAAAACTGACAGGAAATCACAAGCTCTATGAGGAAATGCAGGGAAGCTTCATCTTTTTCACACCCATGCACAGACAACACATGGGCTGTGTGTAGTTGACTTTTATTCACCACCTGTTCCAATTTTTCATAGTAGTAGTACCATTGTTTCACCTCTCTGTTCTAGTAACCCCAACAATCCCTCACCACCCAGTGAACTCTAGTAAGGAGGGTGTANAACATTGCTGCTTCCCTAAAAAGACTAGCCAGTATCCACTCAGCAGAATGCATGTTTCTCAGATAGTGTGTTGTCGTTGGTTCTTCCCATTTATGATAAAACTGACAGGAAATCACAAGCTCTATGAGGAAATGCAGGGAAGCTTCATCTTTTTCACACCCATGCACAGACAACACATGGGCTGTGTGTAGTTGACTTTTATTCACCACCTGTTCCAATTTTTCATAGTAGTAGCACCATTGTTTCACCTCTCTGTTCTAGTAACCCCAACAATCCCTCACCACCCAGTGAACTCTAGTAAGGAGGGTGTANACCATTGTTTCACCTCTCTGTTCTAGTAACCCCAACAATCCCTCACCACCCAGTGAACTCTAGTAAGGAGGGTGTATTAAGTTTATTAATAGGCATTCGCCAGAATTACACCAGAGAGGTGAGTAAAATATCAAGTATTGTCTAGAGGTGACCCACTCGGTCTGAATGTAGTGTTCTTCTTGTTCCAGAGACTGGCTCTGTGACACAGAGTTTGAAGGACCACACCCTGCCAGTGAAGCAGGTGTCATTCTCATGCCAAGGCCACTTTTGCCTCAGCATGTCCCTTGAGGAAGCCATCATATGGAACCTCACATCTGGGTGTGTGGCCCATCGCCTCGCCTTGCACACAGATGTCGCAATCAAGCAGGTGAGATATAGGCTACATTCACTTATACATTTCTTATGTCGAGTGTTAGGTTGTTCACTGTTGATTAAGCATTTTTGAAATAGTTTGAAAAATGTCATTGCTCAAAACCTGCATATTATATTTTAACTTTGCCCTCTAAGGTTTGGTAATGGTAGAGGGAAAGTAGTTCCATGGCCTGAAGGTAATTTAAAAGTGTTATGTAAAAAGTATGTGGTTACTGAAATAATTTCTTTTACTATCAGGCCCAGGGCAATGTTAATTTTAATATTAGTGGAAGAATACAGAATGTGGAGATCTAAGCAGAGCTTTCAAAAGTGCTCAGTCCACCATGACCAGCCTATACACATGTTTTGTCTTTATGTGAAAAAAGTCTGAGTGAGGAGAAGGAAAGACAGTGAAATGGAATAATCAGAACAAGCAGACAGCTATCAAGAAACTGCTTGTAACTTTGATGGGGTGTTGTGTATACTTTACTAGATTGTGGGTTGAGTTCACTAATCCTTTTATTCATAATACACTGACACGTGACTTCGGGTGGCTGATGACGCCGTTACGGTAAAGCAAGGTTTTGATACGTCAGTCAGAGACACGGACGATTTAACTGGCCGACCTTATTGACTGTTGACCGGGCCCTGTATATAAGATAGGGCGCGTGGCATGATGGTACGGCACAATGTCAGTCTTGGGCTTAGCTATCCTGCGTACTGGTTGGCACACTGCCACTGGTTTACTCTTACTGAATGTGGCCGGGGGTAGCTCGTTGCTCTGCTGCTGGTGCGGTTGCTGTTGGCTGGAGCTGGTGTCCAGTCCTTGGGCGGTGGTGCCGCTGCGGCTGGTGGTGCTGAAGGGTGCCCGCTGAGGGTTGCTGGTCTGACTTCTCTGGAACCAGGGATTTGCGAACCTTAGTGGCACTTGGCATCCTTGACGGAAGTCGGTGACGACTGGGTGCGGTTGCCCGTTGGTCTTGATTGGGGGCTGAAAAAACCAGGGGGAAGGAGCTAGGAGGTGAGGCCTCTCCAAATGGGGGGTGGCTTCCGATTGTTCCCGGGGGGTTATGCAGCAAAGTGCATTTGGGGCTGGGTTACAGCTCCCTTTGAATGCGGATGCAGTGGTTGCCTTCCTAGCTTGCCACTTCGCACTACTCCTTTGCGTGTAAGGCATACAAGTAGGTACTAAAGTTTGCCTCACGAAAGGAGAGCAGGCGACGATGATCCCTGACTAGGTGTATAATCAAGCCGAGGCCGAGCCAACCAGAGTCGTACCCGATTACTCCAACCGGCGACAGTTCAGCACGGTGGTTAGAGCAGTAGTTTTACTCTGGATGTCTGACGACGACGTTGGATGTAGGTCCGAAGGTGGGCAGACCTGCAGAACCAGTCTATCACTCCTTCCGTCGACAGTTCAGCACAGTGGATGGAGTGAGTCGGCTGGGCTGGTTGACTAGCCGCCTTGTGGATTGTCACTAGTGGTTGTGGCTCTANGCACAGTGGATGGAGTGAGTCGGCTGGGCTGGTTGACTAGCCGCCTTGTGGATTGTCACTAGTGGTTGTGGCTCTATCATACTGAACACCAGGTGCACCTTATGGGTGGTGGCTGTCTAGTGGGTGAGTTCGTGACGTACGTGCGTCTGGTTAAGGGAGCTCGCAGTCCTACTCTAGGTTCGGTAATGGGTGTGTTTACGACGTATGTGTGTCTGGTTAAGGGAGCTCGCAGTCCTACTCTAGGTTCGGGAATGAGTGTGTTTGGTTAAGGGAGCCGGCAGTCCTACTCTAGGTTCGGTAATGGGTTGTAAAAGATGCGATCTCCAGCTTTCCCTTGGTGTGCAGACGTCTACGGGGGGTATAAACACAGTCACCCTAGAATCAGTATTCAGAAGGTTTGTTAGAAAACGTATTTATTCCGTGAGGAATAAACACAGTGGCCCTTACACACTCCTAACTAACCAGGAACTGAACGTAAGTAAAGTACGTTAACCAGGTGAAGGGGACCTGGGTCTAAACTNTACACACTCCTAACTAACCAGGAACTGAACGTAAGTAAAGTACGTTAACCAGGTGAAGGGGACCTGGGTCTAAACTGAACAAGAGCAGATGCAGCTAGATAGCTATGATATGGAATTTGGGTAGCACTACCAGAAGGTTAGTGCTTGTTGAGGAGAGTTGAAGACTTCTTCGGGGGTTGCTGGTGCAGGTCTTGAAGAGCTCCTGGTAGGTCAGCAGAGAGCTCCAGCACACGAGGTGGTGGAGCGAGCTGTTGAAGATGAACTGCAGTTTCTTGGCGGTGCACTGACATATATTCACCTGCCCGCAGGCTCATCTGATACGTGGGAGTGGTGGAGGAGAGCTCCTTCTGCCATGGGTGGAACTGTGCTCACTAGCACATTCCTATGGTTTGTGATGGAACTAGGNGGTGGAGGAGAGCTCCTTCTGCCATGGGTGGAACTGTGCTCACTAGCACATTCCTATGGTTTGTGATGGAACTAGGCGTCTCTGTAATGCTGGTTTACCTCTGCTGTGCATGCTTAGGTGNCACTAGCACATTCCTATGGTTTGTGATGGAACTAGGCGTCTCTGTAATGCTGGTTTACCTCTGCTGTGCATGCTTAGGTGCTTAACTGGGCTGCTTGGCTAGCCTCTTTCACACACGAGAAGGTTGTCGTGACGTCTGAAATAAGGGCAAAACGATTTGGGCTTGCGTGTTTGTAGGTGTGTCCGCATCTAGGGTCGTAATGGTAGGCTCTTTTAGCAAGTAATTTCGGGGTTAAAATCCCACCTGGGGTAACGTGATGATACGTACAGACGAGGCAAAGTCTGGTTTATATCTATGTTAAATACGCTTTATGCACCAATTGCCCTACCTCCGTTGCGGTGTAGACTCATCTAGTAGAAAAAAAATTAGGTGGGAGTGATGTAGTACTGTCACTCGCAAGAAAGTCGGGTTGGCTTCTGTGGTGGTCCTCTTTTGTGTGCTCTCTGGGCTGAGCACGTGGCATGTCACTTTTGCTTTCGGTATGGTGTAGTACTGTCTCTCTCTAGCGCGCCAGCTGGCTGGGCGAGCGGTCAGCTAATGGTTCTACCCCCTGGGAGGATAACTGTCATGCAATAATGGCCCGGTGTCGAGTGAATGCTCGCATCCCTTTGTTCTTATGTAATCGGTGCTCCGCTCACACATTTAAGCTGAGGGCAGTTTTATGTACAAGAATCATATAACAGATTATTGCCTGAAAGAGAACTAATTNGCTCACACATTTAAGCTGAGGGCAGTTTTATGTACAAGAATCATATAACAGATTATTGCCTGAAAGAGAACTAATTACAGGCATGCACAGAAATACACAATCGAACACCTTAGTAAATACAATTCCCACTCGTGAGGGGTGTGTCACTAATGCTGGCTTTAACTGCCGTGGCGCTGAAGGCATTTTAAATTTACTCTGCTCTGTAGGCTCCTACAAGTCGCACGACAGGCCATTTTACGTGTGACAAGTTCTAAGAGGTGCCGGCCTTCCGTTACCTAGGCCGGCTTGTATCCATCTAATATTTACAACACGAATACCCTTTGCTATGAATAATATTAATACGAACCAATGTCGTACAGACTACCTACAGAAAATTAAAAACATGTTACCCTCAAAGACATAAAATTGCACTTCAAAGTATTTACAACAATTTATAATTTGGCTTTCTTTGGAAGGTCCTTCAGTTGACAGTCTTTTGCCTGGATTAATCTTCACCTAACAAAGAAGTCCATGCTTCTTTAGGATTAATTCTGGACTCACTGTTTATAACTAAGATGTCTCTTACGTCGTGGCTTACATACTGGCACTGTTTTGACTGATTATATACTACAAATTACTTTGTCAATAAGCTACAGCCTGACTATTTATTGCTGCATTACACAGTCTGTCANACTGATTATATACTACAAATTACTTTGTCAATAAGCTACAGCCTGACTATTTATTGCTGCATTACACAGTCTGTCATTATGTTGCATTTACTGGTTTTAATTAACGTAGCTGGTAACAACGCTTTACAGCTGTTCTAATTCTGGCTTTCACACACTGCCACTGTGGAGTGTCTGACAACTCGCACATGTCCGTCACTGCCTGTCCTTGGTTGGAATCCCGAATTTGCACGGGTGATCCCGCTTCCTCAAGACCGCGTANACTGATTATATACTACAAATTACTTTGTCAATAAGCTACAGCCTGACTATTTATTGCTGCATTACACAGTCTGTCTTTATGTTGCATTTACTGGTTTTAATTAACGTCGCTGGTAACAACGCTTTACAGCTGTTCTCATTCTGGCTTTCACACACGGTCACTGTGGAGTGTCTGACAACTCACACATGTCCGTCACTGCCTGTCCTTGGTTGGAATCCCGAATTTGCACGGGTGATCCCGCTTCCTCAAGACCGCGTACTGAGGGTACAACCACGTGAATTTGGAAGCGATATCGGCGGCGGCTGCGTGACCTGGGNACTGAGGGTACAACCACGTGAATTTGGAAGCGGTATCGGCGGCGGCTGCGTGACCTGGGTGTTGCCACCCCCTCCTGGGTGGACGTGACTTGGGTTGCCGTCTGTGACAAGGCCGTGAAAATTCTTGATGAGTGACGTTGGGTAGTTGAAGTCGTCATGGTCGGGCAAGGTTTTGTGTGTGTTGGTCAGAGACACTGGTGATTTAACTTGCTGACCTTATTGACTGCTGACCTTACCCTGAATGGTATATAAGATAGGGTGCATGGCTTGACGGCATGGCACAAAGTAAGTCGTGGATTTAGCTGTCCTGCGTACCAATTGGCACGCTGCCACGAGTTTACCTTTACTGGATGTAGCANAAAGTAAGTCGTGGATTTAGCTGTCCTGCGTACCAATTGGCACGCTGCCACGAGTTTACCTTTACTGGATGTAGCGTGGGGTAGCTCCTTGCTCTGCTGCTGGTGCGGCTGCTGCTGGCGATGCTGAAGGGTGCCCGCTGAGGGCTGCTGGTCCGGCTTCTCTGGAACCAGGGATTTGCGATCCCTAGCGGCACGTGGCGTCCTTGACGGAAGTCAGTGATGACGTCCTGTTCACCAAAGATGATATGATTTCAAACTGCCTGGGAACAATTCATGTGACGCACAGTTTGCTGGGTTGTCTTCTGTGGGAATGGTACCACCAATGTATGTCAATATTTTCTCACACTTTATAGTATAAATTTGCAAAGAGAATCTTCCAACCGATGTGGAGGGAAGCTATCTAAGTACGTGCACCCGTGGAATCCGACCATGCAAATACACCATGAACAGGAATCCTGCATCTGCCAAGAACTAACTTGCATTTTGGATAGCAATACCACACCACACAGTTCTAGTCTTGAAATTGATATTCTCTTTAGTGAAGCAACTTGAGATCTGGCTATCACTAATCTTACATCTTACAATAACTTCACCAACAGCAGTTACTATACGACAGTATACCATAGCAGCATACACACATTCACTGACATCACAAAAGCCATCAATTTCGAAACAGGAGGCATCAGCGGATGTTATTTGGCAAGGTATGGAAATGTCAGCTAGAGTACTGATTTCCATTTGGAACTTGTCCCTCATGGCCACGAAATAATTAGGAGGCACCACATCTTAGTCGAGACCCAAAACCGCAGCTATTGTGTAAACCATTTTGCAAGGAAGGTTATAGGTGAAAGTAACTATAATGGGTCAAACACCATGGCCNGGAAGCTATCTAAGTACGTGCACCCGTGGAATCCGACCATGCAAATACACCATGAACAGGAATCCTGCATCTGCCCAGAACTAACTTGCGTTTTGGATAGCAATACCACGCCACACAGTTCTAGTCTTGAAATTGATATTCTCTTTAGTGAAGCAACTTGAGATCTGGCTAATACCAATCTTACAACAATTTCACCAACAGCAGTTACTACACTGCAGTATACCATAGCAGCATACACACATTCACTGACATCACAAAAGCCATCAATTTCGAAACAGGAGCCATCAGCGGATGTTATTTGGCAAGGTATGGAGATGTCAGCTAGAGTACTGATTTCCATTTGGAACTTGTCCCTCATGGCCACGAAATAATTAGGAGGCACCACATCTTAGTCGAGACCCAAAAGCCGCAGCTATTGTGTAAACCATTTTGCAAGGAAGGTTATAGGTGAAAGTAACTATAATGGGTCAAACACCATGGCCATTGGTCTGGATTGAGGGCTGAAATGAGGAGGAGCGAGCTGGGAGGTGACGCCTCTTCGATTTGCGCCAGGTTGTATACTGGCCAGGTTCCGGTGAACAAACTTTAAGTTAGTCTTCACAGCCAGTCGTGTCTCTGATACACACACCTAAAACTAGCCCTACCGTGACGCCCCGTCAATCACAGACGCACGCGTCAACATTAATAATTAGGGATGGGTCGAATAACCAAAAATGTCGATTCCGGTTCCGGTGTCGATTCTACAATTTAAATATCGGTTCCAGTATTCGGTTCTATGTATTTTGAATACTTGACTTTTGCTTGCAACTTTATTAAACCAATGCAGGTAAAATTCATTACATGTTTTATTTAACCGTTATATGGAAGAAATGAACAATAACAAAGTGTGAGATAAGTTTTAATGTATACAGATAAACTTGTATTAAATTTATTTAAGGTTAGTAAATATGCAAAAAAAATTATATTTTTTTACATTAATATGTGGTGATTGTGATATGTTTGGAAAACACTTTAATTAAATAACTCATGGCCCTCTAACCAAAACATTGTGGAGTGCTGTATGATAAAGGTGATCTACAAAAGTTCGTTAAAAGAAGGTCAACAGCTGTGTTGGGCAGCCAGATTTCTTATCTTTTTTTGCTTCTTTTATGGTGTCTGGGTGGCCTTTTTTTTGTATCTTTTACACAGTGACTCACTGGGCTTTTTTTTTGCCGTGCTGGAATGTGGCACCTCGAAAAAAAAAGTCTCTTCTACCTCTCTTACTCA
>NQII01001776.1:341793-403438 GCA_002778355.1 Clitarchus hookeri
CTTTCGAAACTAGACGGTAAACGGACGTAAACAGCAGATGTCCGCACACGTCTGCTCGACCAACAAACACGGGGAAACTAGCCGCGGCGGCTTTACTTGAAACTTGATAAAATATTACAAGGCTTTCCAAAGCTAAATACACACGAAAGAATTTACACTCGTGTCCCGAAAAATTAAGCATATTGCATCATTACAAAGGTTGGAGGTCAGTTTTTGAAGATGCTGTTGTGCGAGGGTAACCGCAAAGACTGGTGAGATTTGTACTCAGCGTACTTGGAGACTATAGCGTACAGCTAAGTTTAGCCAAGCAGTCTTGCAGATACAAAGCTTTTTGCAGATGTAGAATTGGTGCGCAATCCAGCATAGTGACAGTTTACAACAGGAGCTGTGCGAGTCAGTCCCAAACTAAGGACTGCCTGTCCTATTTATACCGAAACACGAGGCCAGTGTGGGGGGTCGGAGAGAGGCAGAGAGAGAGAGAGCCGCGAACATGGCTGAAGTCGGCTGAGCGTTGGGCTCCATTTCCCTTTGCGGATGGATGGATGGATGGATGGATGGATGGATGGATGGATGGATGGATGGATGGATGGATGGATGGATGGATGGATNATCATGTGGTATGAAGAAAAGCTGGGTGTACAGGTTGTCATGTTCCCCGGCAGAACACCAGGGTTGACTGGTTCTGAAGCTGTGGCAGTGTCTTTTTCTTCTGCTTCTCCCTTCAGCTGGGTCTCTGCATGACTTCCACTAATTCTCCAACCAAGGCCAAGGTCTGTCTGGCTGCCTTCCACTGCCCAGCTCAGTGATGCGGCATACGGGAGTGAGGGACGAGAGGTGGAGAAAGTGGGTGTTCTGTAGAAGAGGGCACAGCCGGTCAGGTTAATCAAGGGGTTTCCTATTGGGGGAGGAAATGCCTGTGCCGTATCCCGGAGGGCAGTGACCTCCCTCATGGTGCATTGCCTGCATGACACGTGGCCCCATTCCTCAGTTGGCGGAGAGAGCGGGATGTTGCCGGCAGCTCTGCGTCTTCTTGAACTGGGTTACATGCTATGTCCTTAGGGTCTAACTGCAATAGTCTCCTAGCAAGTACTGTGGCAGAGCGGGATATTGCCGGCAGACAAGCACTCTACAGAAAAGTGCAAATGCAGCCTCACACCCCGCTCCTGTGTCAGCCAACAAGGAGGGATATCACCAACAGTACGAAGATGGAATGCCAGTTTACACAGTAATCTGAAGGGCACAAGACAAGGTAGTGGTGGTGGCGGCTCACGTCTGGAAGTACAGTTAATGTTCTTTGGTTGAAAGAGATTAAAGTAAGATTCAAGGTTACCAGAAGTAAACTAGACTGAGGAATTGAAATACTGGCCAAATTTAAGTATGCGGGTTTATTGGCCAGTCAGTTAAACACACATATCCAGCCTGTACTCTGAACGAAGTCAGAAGGCGTGTGCCTAGATTGCCAATAAGGTGTAAAGTTCCGTCTCTATAATATTACCGCCTCACAGGTAGGCGCCATATTGTAACGTTGCGGAAGTATTACTTGTTGCCACAGCTTGCTCATAGGTAGAATACGAGACTCAGTACCAGGTGACACAGATTAAGTAAAAAGACGAAGTTCCAGATTAGTTTGCTTTATACTTTATTTATCATTGAAGTTTCACAGTGCTGCACAGACGACTTTCCAGTTTGCAGAGTACGAACTTTCACAATTAGTTATCCCAGTGCAGAAAACAGCGCCACAGTAGTTTACAGTTTGTTAATGTCTTAACTTGCATCGCAAGACTTAAGTTCCGAAGGCAGGAGGGATGTTTGTTCCCTCCTGGCACCCTAACGACCCCCCACACCGGCGGAAATAAGTTGATAGAATTTAAGTGACGTTAAATTGAAAAAGAAATGCGAACAAAAGATCTTACGGTCACGGGTGCTTGCCGGTGTGGGTGAAATTCTTCACGCCTAACGCGTCTTCACACGCCCGATGCGCCTTCTTCGACGGTTGGTGACTTTCTTTTCAGGCGATAGGCACCACCAGTATATATTAGGCAGGCCTATCCCCCCTTTTCCTAAGATAAGCGCAAGGCCTCCGAGTAGCGTCATCCAAAGTAGCGTCATCCAAACTACGCTGTGTCTCGCGCTCACAACATGTTGTTGTACTCGCAACTGCGTCACGTCGCAGCNGGATGGATGGATGGATGGATGGATGGATGGATGGATGGATGGATGGATGGATGGATGGATGGATGGATGGATATTGCAGCATGAAGTTAAGTCATTTCAAACACTCAATAACAATAATGTCAGTATTTGTTAGCACATATTATCCANGATGGATGGATGGATGGATGGATGGATGGATGGATGGATGGATGGATGGATGGATGGATGGATGGATGGATATTAACATATTGCAGCATGAAGTTAAGTCATTTCAAACACTCAATAACAATAATGTCAGTATTTGTTAGCACATATTATCCACACTTTGGTTATTACAATATACACAAACTCTTGATTGTTCATAACAATAATGTTTTCAGTCTTGGAGTAATAATGAATCATGTTTAAAGCATACAATGCTTTTTATAATACATATGTCCCTATTGTTGTAATAGGTTTTGCAAAAAGAAGTCATAACACTTGTAAACAATGTTTTTTGAGCAGTAGAATTTTGGGAAGTGGGCCACAACAGTATCTCTTGATAAAACTGTTTGCTCTCTGTATTGTGGTTCACATACCTATAAACCTTTAAACACTGTGTATTTTGTTCTTGTTGAACATGGCTTTATCTTATAGCTTTTCCTGTATTCATTTCAAATCTTGTCTTTAGGTGGTGTCTCCAAAACGAATGTGTATTTCACCAATCTAGCAATTTGAAACGAAAGCTATAAAAACACCTGGTTCATCAGAATGAGGCCACTGATTGGACCACTTCAGTAGGAAATTTTATTTTAGTGGGAGGGTTAATTATGCCTTAATTTGAATTATTTTCCATCAAAACAAATATATTTCACTCTGCCAAAAGAGACTATTGTGCTTTTGGAAGCAAATACTTCCATCGCATGCTTCTCTCCAGAGTCTCAAGTTTGAGTCATAGGTTTCAAATAGTTTCCCAGCCATTAATTTCCATTACTTTCTCCAAAAATAACTACATTTTGTTTTAAAGAAGCAAATAATGAATATTTTTTTTGTCCCTATAAATGAAACAAACGGCAGATGTACGCATGATTGTTTGAAATGTCAATTGCAGCCATAGTTTTTATATTGAAAACCAAATCTAAGGTAAATGACTGCTATTTATTTCACAGCATTTTTGAAAGAATATTGTAACACTAACTCAAGCTTTGAAGCCATATCATTTATGGATTGCTTTCATTTGAATATAATGTGTAAATTATTCTCAAGAAGCATTAATGAAATTGTACAATAATATAATTGATGGCCGCACAGTTTTGCCAACATGTAGTTGCTTAATGATCCACTGCGCTGCGACTCCAACGTGCAATGTCTAGGTTTCCTGTTAGATGGTGTGTTGCCCTAAATGCTGTTCAGGTAAACATGCATCCGACCAATCTGTTGCCACGTAATTTTTCTTTTGTTTTTGGGAGGATGTGATTCACATTATGTAACATGAATGCAATATGTTTTGTTATGGAAATACCACGAAATATCATATTCCGCTACCTGCATACAATTTCTTCTGTAGAAGTACCTTTTATAAACAATTTCACTTAGTACGTACACCTTGATTTTTTTTTTTTTGCTGATCTTCACATACTTTTTAAAAAAAATTGGAAAACTAATATTTTAATGTATAAATGTATACAGCCATAATGATTAAAAATAAATATTCAATTAAACAGTACTGTTGCACTAAAATATTTATCAGGCCAAAAAGTTGATTGTGTTCTATTCTAATAATACCTTATTTTACACAAAATATTTTTGAAAAAAAGTGTAATTATAATTGTGTAAATACTGTAACAAAACGCAATAAATAACATTCACACCATTACTCAAGTGGAAGACATGTTTGTTTCTTTTCCAACAACAGTGTTTACAACAAGGAATACATTTTTTCCATTATGAAGAATCAGTATCGTCAATACCTCTCTATAGTAGCAGTATCGAGGGTATTGTGGTATCAAGAATTGGAATTACCCCATCACTATTAAAAACAATAAATTTATCATAAATTTTTAATAGAATTACTGTTATAAAGGTTAGAAGTAAATGCAAATCTTAAACAATTTTAACATAATTTTTAAATGTGGACTGCTTGCACACCGGCCTGGCTTCATGCTAATGGACTAGTTTGAAAGCGACACTCCAACTCCATTGCTGTAACTGATATTTGCTTTGCTTCCATGAAGGTCACAAGACTGACATTACCATCTCTGCTGTAACCAAGTGCTCATCGGGTAGAGGAAAAAGGAAACTCTGTGTAAATACTTGACATGTCACAAATGTGTTGTAAGCTCCTTTAGACTCTGTACTAGTGCGTCCCCCAAGTAAACACCATTACGCTATCCTCTATTGCAACTATATTACACAAGGGTAGCTTTTTAAACCACTGTTGTCCATTGCTGCCTGTCTGCAGGCAACCCAAATCTTACCAGCATGCTTCTACTTGGGCAGGTGACTGCTGCAATGCTCTTGGCCACTTCCTGCCAAGAGGTACTGCTCATACATTGTAATGACGCAATATTCATAATTTTTCGGGACTCGGGTGTAAAATTGAAGCTTTGGAAAGCGTCTTAATTATTTTATCGGGTTCAAGTTTAAAGCCGTGGTGGCTAGTTTCCCGTGTTTGTTTATCGGGCGGACGTCTGCTGGTTACGTTTATCAGAAGTCCGGTTGTGTTTCGTTTCGAACATCGTTGTTTTTGGGAAGCGTCAGCATTAATTAGATTAGTTCGTTTCTGTGGATCGGGCAACGTCGACAGGTTTTAGTTCCTTTGGCGCAGTTTAATGCGTCAACAAATGTTATACGAAACGAGAGGTTAGTTTATCGGGATGTTGAATGCGTCGACAGTTTTAGTTCCTCCAGCGCATTTTCAGGCAACGTCAACAAGTTTTTGTTGTACGAGAGGTTAGTTTCTGTTGACGGCGCAGGATTAGTTTGTGCAGTCAGTTACGATAACGTTGTGGAGAGCGTGCGTGGCCAGGCCGTTATCTCTGGAGAGGGGGGTGATAGGCAGCACAAAAAGAGGCGTCTGTCTGTCGCCCTCAGAGCAGTCTTATTCAAGTCAGTCGTCAGGGAGAGTTACTTCACGACGCCCGTGAGGGCAGGTCAGCGCAGTCGAGAAGTATCATGCAATGCTAGCCTAGGCCGCGTTCGGGCAGGACTAGAACCCCCACATCGGCAACTAGACTTTAATATATCATTTCTCAGCCGGTGTGGGAGGTAGCCGCATTTTAAGTTTCTTCGGGTCAGTTTTTTAAGAACATCATTAAGTAAACGACTGTGGCACTGTTATCTGCAATAGTATATTTAATGGTAAAGGTTCGTACTCTGCATACTGGACATTTGTATGTGAACTGTGTCATTTAAAAGATAAATAAAATATATATATCAAACTAATCTGGAACTTTTTTCGTAAGTAACTAGTGTTCAATTAACTGAGTCTCGTGTTTCTACCTCTGAGCAAGCCGTGGCAACGTAAACATTCCGCAGTGTAACAAGTGCCGAACGTTAACAACATGGCGCCCAACTGTGAGGCAGAAATAATATTTTAAATATAACGTAAACGTAACAAAGGCCCGCAACTTTACAATATGGCGCCCACCTGTGCGGCTGCATTAATATATCGTAACTAGCCCGCGGGAACATTACAACATCCTTGACTTGACTTGCAGAAGGGATGGTTAGTTCTCAACCCCTCCACTGCCTTGCCTTCCTCGCTGACCATCCAGCTGGGCAGTTAATGAAGCTAGAAGGCAGCCTGTACCATTCAGTAATGAACTTCCAATTCATTATTGCTTTGGATGTAATTGTTCATGTAATTAAATGCACCTTGCTCTTGTCAAGATAGCTTCAAAGCCCAAAGTTAGATATTGGTTAAGCGAAGGGCATGTCAAAAGCTACAGTGTTAGCAATTGAAAAATACCAAAATGAAGACTTACCGATTAACAGCTTGCTGCTCAGTAGACTAACTGTAGTTCTTGTTCTTGCTCTTGAGGCATAATGCATAGTTGCTTAATCCTAGAAACACCTTGATGCTGTGCCTAGCCCTTGGACAAGGGAGTGTGGGAGTGTTTTGTTAAAAGGTGAACTGCCTTCAGTCTTGATAGGATGAATTGAATGGGAGTGAATTTCTAGTTTGCCATGCCAAGTCTCATCTTAACCTTTGAATGGATAGTGCAATGGGGGTGAATGACTAGATAGAGATTTATGGACATTCGCCATTGCGTTGTAGATGTCTCTCATGGAAAACAGAACTGAACAGGTCGAAAAAATTCATAAAAAAAGACAAGTAAGCTATGGACAAGAAAATAAATATGTACATATAAAACACTGAAGGGAGTAGAGTCAAAGAACAGGACAGCAACTAGCTACGAATATATACAGTGGAACTACATTATAACTATAGTCCACAATTACAAAATAAATTATCGCTATAGCGAATTATTGTTATAACAAAATTTACGGTGCCCCATATTTTTTTTGTTATTGTATGTGCTCTTGTAAATCCTGTGTTTAACGAATGCCGTAAACTACGCTTATGCAGCGACAATACAAAAAAATAGAGATGTCTGACAGCGGCATTATGAAATGACCGGNATGCCGTAAACTACGCTTATGCAGCGACAATACAAAAAAATAGAGATGTCTGACAGCGGCATTATGAAATGACCGACAGGCGTGACCTTGCTCATTCCTCCTTTCTTCTTCCCATCCACCAATTTTGGGTAAAAGGCGGGAGGGAGTTAGTTGCCTACCAATAAGCGTGCTACTTCACTCATTCTCTCTCTCTCTCTCTCTCTCTCTCTCTCTCTCTCTCACACACACACACATGTGCGCATGCACGTGAGTGTGCACACACACAGAAAGAGAGAGAGAGGGGGGCAGAGACGGGGAGAGTGTGTCTGGAGAGCACTGAATGTCCCACCCTACTTCCCTATCCCCCCTTTTGCTTTCTACTCCGTTCTCTCGCCTCTCTGCCCGATTCTTTTTCTCCTACTGTCTTTCGCCTCTCTATCCACTTCCCCTTCTCCACCTGTCTCTCGTCCTTCTACCCACTACTCCTCCTTCCCTTTATACTCGAGCCTCTGACTGCTTCCTTTCCCCTCCTGTCCCTCGACGATCCTCTCTTAGCTCTCCACACCACACTTCTCTCTCTGTCATGCTCACAAAGCAAACAGCAGATCAATAATACACTTCCTCTAGTCCCATGTGTAGACATGTAGTAAAGGGATGGGTTGGCACCATGTTACTTTTCCGTTCTGTTCCAACCCACTGACCACGCATGTATCTGTTAAAACGTAAACAAATGTAGCTTTACGGTAGGTTAGAAAAAATATTTGGACTATCAGGAATAATATTTTGAAGGAAATGAGAAATGTCAACATTGAAAACAGACATTTACAACTAATGAAAAACTTATGATTTTAACTCGTTTTACTATAGAAAAGTGTGAATTACCGGCATACGTTTACAATTGGTTTTTACTTACTTAGGCACAAAATTTACATTAACTTAATTTTTCCACTATTATTGTGCAGAATTCATTGTCTTGTACACTTGTGATAACATCTCATATTGTACTTCACAATTGCATACATACCCTACTGATATTTCTGCTCAACTCAACAGTATAATTCACACATCCCGTTCCGAATTTGTTTTATTTTTGTTATGACCAAATAATATACTAGTTATGGTTCTGTTTATTTTATTGGTGGTGTGGGGAACTCTAGTTAAACGTCTTTCGTGAGATGTGATTGTTTTGTGGTTCTTCTTATAAGAGAGTGTTTTGATGATGCAGTGGAAAATTTTGTTGGTACGGAAATAAAATTCAATTTTAACTTAATCGAAAGAACTAAATGTGATAAATGTGTCGCTGTTCGTACTGATGCGGGAAATACTCAACACACAAATATTGTTGCATTTTTTATATAATGAACTACACTAAAAGGGTGTTTCTTTAGGCCACGCACATTTGAAAACCTCGCATATGATTTTGAACTTTGTTGCATTGTCAAGTGTTTTTCTTTTATTAGCAGACTCCATAATTTAAACGAACTGAGGTTTACAAAAACCGTAATACATAAAGCTATGCTCACGATTTAAATCCGCTCAACATAAAATGCAAACAATGCACAAACTATTATAAACAATGTAACATTGTCTAGCAACTGTTAGATGTAATAATGCTTTTCACCTTACACGCCTGGCACGTGGAGAAACAGCTAGTGGCAGAGTCTTCTTACTCCTACAACATAGAAGGAGCGGTAGGCAGGTAGCATCTCGTCACCCCTCCTACATTCAACAGTACGTACCATTCTCCTCTTCCCCCTTCCCTACCCATTTCCTTATCCCTCACTACAACACCCGCATGCACCGCTTCTCATGCTCCTCCGACGTGAGTGACTCCTCCACGTGACACAGACTAACAAAGGCTGGCTCTGACATGGCAAATGGGTGGATGTCACTTGCAATGCGACGTGTTTAAACATTTTATAAATATGAGTTTACAAATGTTTGTATCGCTATAGTGAAAGGCTTCCTTAACAGACTTGCGTTATAAACAAATTTAAGTAACTTTCAAATAATAGGGAAAATGACAGTGCATTTAAAAACTATCGCAATGGCAAACATGAATCTATAGGCCATACTTGCAATAACGTGGTTCCGCTGTATATGTATACACAACCAACAGATAACAGAAATCAACACAGGCTAGAAACCTGTTCGAAAAATAGGACAACACTGACAAAATTTCTAGGAACAAAATGGTACAACACAACAAAGAAACACACTCAAACACAGCATTTTTACCAGACAGGACAGAATGCTAGCCATGTATGCTGTAGTCAAGAAAATATATTTACAAAGCCAGAAAATTCTATGAAGGAATAGAGTCAAAAAGCAGGACAGCAAGCTAAATGCAAAGAAACTAACATACTATATAGATATATATGAAAAACTGTATACGACCAACAGAAGATACACCTAAGATGATACAGGCTAGTTATCTACTACACAAATAAACAACACTGGAAAAACAAAGACAATGAAGAAACTCGCACAAACGCAGTAGTTTTCCCAGACACAACAGAATGCAACGTTTCGGGAACAGCTATCTGTTTCAGTCTTCAGGCAACGACACACAGGGTCCGAGAACATAAGTGCACCTTTTGCTGGAATTGACCTGTGCCTGCCGGGACTTCAACATAGTTGTGTTTATGGCCCAGCCGACAGGAGCTGGGACTCACCAGGAATGACAGTCATTCCGATCTGCCCAGTGTCATCCTTCTCCTCTTCCTCTCTCCCGGCGGAGAGCCCTATGGGATGCAGCTGCATGCCAGCTGCAGGCGCTGACACCATATTTGCGTGCAAGGAGCCCTCCCGGGTATAGTTTACAGTAGTGGTAGGTTACCCTGTTTACCCTTCCTGTTTCCTTTTGGGTAAGGAGAGAAGACTAGACCCTCCCAAGTACTGAGGGAGGCCCAAAATCAGTTCCAGCCTTTGGATTATGACTATGGCAATGGCCCCCAGACTCCATGGTATAGGTTGGGGTGGTCAAGCATCCCAGGTGGAGGCTGCTTGACTCCCGTAATGCATATGCGTACCACCTTGTCTACAATTTTGCTGATCCTGACAGGATACACTGCAAGGATACAGTACACACAAGTTGGTGAGTGTTGAGGTCACAGGGGACCTGCTGAGAAACAAGCCGAGTCTAACATTTATCCAATAGAAACCATTTAAAAATACATAAAACAACATTGTAGTGAGTGGAGAGCAACTTTATCTCAAAACGTGGTCACAATTCACTTACAACTTCATATGTAAACAACTTTACAGACAGTGACATTGCAAGATGTACTGTATTAAAAAAAAATTATAATATAAGTTGTATGCATTGAGGTAGGTATGTTTGAGACCTTTGTGATCACTTTTTAATTCTTGCATATGTATCTGCAGGTATTTTCAATGGTTTGAATTACAGTGGTTTTTATTGTACGTAAAGTGCTTTATAAACTGTACATGTTCAGAGATGGCCAATGAAAAAGGAGGAAACAGTTAATTTGTGTTTGTGGACAGGAATGGCCATGTAATGGTAGTGGGAGGCCACTCACCTCAACTGATTGTGCTCTTCCTCGACACATGGAGCTTGAGAAAATGTGTCCTGCTGCCAGACCACGTGAGTGGAGTGAAGCACATTGAGTTTCTACCACAAGAATTTGATGCTGGTGCTAACAAGGTGTGTTGAACTTACACCACTAACAATTTTCATCTGTATCATCACACACTGTAAACAATGCTTGCCTCTTATGTGATAGGACATCTGTAAAGTTGTGCCAAATAACTTATTGAGGTTATGCCTGTACTTTGTAAAGTGTAGTGGGGATGGGACGGAGAAATCTAATATTTGCCATATTTCTGAACCCCAAAGATTAGATTCAGCATTCAAGTAAAATATTTGAAATTATTGTATTTTTGCTGCCAGTTCACTTTTTCTTGCTGACATCCCACCTGGTTAGGGTTTATTTGGATGCTTCAGCCTTTCCTATCCACAGAGTTCCTACATTCATTGAAAGTCCTTGAAAAATCCTTTAAATTTCTTGAAAAATCCTTGAAATGTATTAAAAAATCAGGGGTTTTTGAAAGTGTTTGAAAAAATTGTCAGGTGCTTAAAAATACTTAATTTTGTAGTGTTTATTTGCATGGTCTTTATTCACGTCTAGGGCCAAAATTATATGGTGAATACGCAATAAAACCAAAAAAACACCTTAATGCAAGTTAATACAGCATAACATATTAACATATGAGTTAAAATACAAAATAAAACAAAATTTAGCAGAAGCAAATATAAAAATGGTTTCATTTGTAGGCTTGAATGTTTCTTGTCAATAAAACAGCATCAAAGCCATTTGTGTACGATTGCAACAAAAAAATCTGCGCTGTCTAGTAACCTCAACATACGAGTTGGAAAAAATACTTTAAACTTGTGATTTTGCAACTTATGGTAATGCTCTGTTTTATCTTAGTTCAAATAAAATGCTTCCTCTTGTTTATCATGTTGCATAAATGTTAAAAAATGTTATGCAAATATGTATTTAAGAATAAATTTAATTTGCATTAAAATAACACAGTAAAATTTTGACTCTAATAATGCAACATTTTAGTAATGAAGTTTCAATGTATGAGGTTTCAAATATAAAACTGATAACACCAAAATTTGTTTTTTTTTTCTAACCGTAATTTTTCCTAAAATAACACTACAAAATCTTGCCCCTATTCATGGAAAATTAAAATAATGTGTGGCTGTTATCTGTACAATAAATTTTATGGTACATAAATTGTTTTTATTAGAGATTTGTGCCTTTTTTTGACAGCAAATCTCTTTCAACCTAAAATGTCTCTTGAATCGATCTGACTGAACTAATTAACACCAGTCACCGTACTGTTGTGAGGATATCTATAGAAACAAACCTCAAGAATACCAGATCCATTGTGTGCAGTCATTCCATGAAGAGCGAATTTGTTATAATTTAATTTCCCTGGGTTCTCAAGTACATTATGTTAAAATGCAGGGAGGATAGTGTGTTTTCAGTAATGTGTGGCTCTCTCACAATATTTATTTATCACTAGCTGTGCCCGCGGCTCCACTCGCGTGGACTACAAAATTATTGTTTAGGTTTTTTTTTAAATAAAGTGGAGTTTTACTCAGTTTTAATCTTCTATATTCTATACGTATTATAAAACTCAACGTCTCTGTGAATTAAATGGTAAACACTTATTAGTATTGCTCTGTTATAGATATATGTATGTTACAGCTGAGTTTTTTTTAGGTCTTTTTACTCTACACAATTCTTTCCTACATGATATTGTTCCATCTTTAACGGTTCAGACAGCGTATTGCAAGAGAGCATGCTGGCGGCAAACTTAACTTTTTTCCGACTTGATTCACTATTACGGTTTGTAAATTTTTTGAGATATTTTGTCTCTATAAAAAATAGCCAATATCACCTTTCAGCCCTCCAACTATTTCTGTGCAAGAAATTACGTCGATCTGTTGCTTGGTTGCGACGTTGCATTGTTATTCCGTTTGTGTACTTTTTCAATTTCCAATAAGAATTTCGTTGAGGGAATGAGATATTTTCTCTGGATAAAAAGTAGCCAATGTCACTTCCCGACCCTCCAACTATCTCTGTGCAAAAAATCACTTCGATCCGTTGCGACGTCGTCTCACACTAACAACTTACCTTGACGCAGCATTGTACCCTGAGGACCATTTTTACTAAAAAAAATTTTCCTGAGCGAATGAGATATTTTTTTGTTTAAAAAGTAGCCTATGTCACTTCCCGCTCCTCCAACTGTCTCTGTACAAAAAATCACGTCAATACGTTGCTCCGTTGCTACGTGAAAGGACAAACAAACAAACACACTCTCGCATTTATAATATCAGTTAGGATGGGCACCATAGTGCCTGATGCTACATCAGAAGCAACATGTTCACTTTGTTGTAAAATTTTGGACATGAGTAGCATGGGATTAGCTGCTTTGAAATTTTGTATGAATGGTAATTTGTTATTTGTTTTGAAAGTGTATCGATTATGAATTTTCTTTTTGGTGTCTGAATTTATTGTAGCATATCACAAATTTTGGGTCATTAAAGTTTTTGGAAATGTTTTTAAAAAGTACTTGTAATTTTTAAACTAAAATGAGTGGGAACCATTTTCCTAGTAGCTGCGAAGCAGATGCTATGTGTACTGTTGGCTGGGAGGTGTTTTCTAGCCAGTATCTGTATCGGCTTCTGTTTGGTCCTTGGTGGAACTGCTTCATTGTTGGCTTCATTGTTATTCAAACTGGGGCATAGCTGTCTGTCGGAGTGACCATCAAAATGGAAAAGAAGTTGAATTGGCGAGTGGTGTAGGTTGGTAAAGGCTGACAGGATGTAGAAAAACATGGTTTTAGTGGTTTGGCAGGGAGAGGGGAGATAGCGCAAGCAATACTAAGTACCCGGGGAGGTATCCCTCATTGGTCACAGAATTGCATCTCTGTGATCAGAGTAAGGTGCTGTAAGTGAACTCATGGCCACATTCCGGCACAAGGGATCACATGGGCTCTGTTCTGCTGCATGTCTAGCCTGGGCCAAAGCTATCATGTCTGTTTTTTACAGACCAGCTCTGTGCTGCAGCATAAGGGTTTCAGTAGCAGGTGTCCTGTGAAGTCATGGCATGAACTGGCTAGGAGGATAAATCGGGGCCTACTGCTGGCGGTATCTGAGACAGGTCTTCCGGAAATCCAGAGCCCCTCTCTAGTGCCGTTACCTTTGGGAAGATGCCTCGGTCTCCTTAAAAGTTCATTTAAGAAGGCAGCGATACCACCAGTAACCAAAATCCCTGTGGCAGCTTCGCAAGTGCCTGATTGCCAACTAGGGGTATCGAGGAGGAAAGCAATACCGCCCACAACCAAACTCTAAATTAAATGTTCAAAGGTGTCTACTCCATACTTGCAGACGAACTGCTCACTTTGCCGCTGAGGAAAATCAAGGAGGGCAGTGCTGCTGTCAGCAACGAACTACTCCGCAAAGGCAATAGTTAAGTGACCTATGCTCAGTCCATGTGGTTCTTGGGGAGGCTGCACTACTGCCAGTCACCAGAGGCCCAGCGAAGAGGAGCAGCATTGATACAGTCGAAGCCTTAAGTGATGTCAGGAAGGTCTTGTAAGGACCCAGAAGTGTGATAAAAGAAATATGTTTTAGTACAACGTAAAATGAGTGATAAGGGTGGCGCGTGACGGTCTAGGGACAGCGAGCATTTCCATGTCTGAATAGTCAGGAGATTCTTAGTTCTGTGCTAGACCAGTCGCACAGGTGCAGGGATACAGACCTTACTGTGGCGGGGTCTGTAAAATCTGTCGCTTGGCCTTAATGGGGCTTTTGTATAAAGTCGAGCGGGTAGGCTGCTGGTCCGGCGTTGGGTCTCCTGACCCGGCTGGTTGGTGGCGACGGCTTCTGCTGGACGGCTCTGCAGAGAGGAGTACTTGGCTGCGGCTGGCTGGCTTCTGGCCCACTGGTGCTGGTTGGTGGAGTTGGATCTACGTCGTCTGCTGGCTTGATGCCTAGTTCCAGTGGTAGACCTAGGCGGAGAAACTTGACTACTGAGTGTGCAGCTCCGGGGAGTTTCACCAGGGGTCCAAACAAGTGACTGGGGGGAACTGTGAGGTGAGGCCTCAACAGTTTGTAGGCTGCGTGAACTTGTTCCCGGGGGGTTAGATAGCTGAATGCTGGGATAGGTTGTTTAAGCAGTGCTTGATTGCCAGCTAGGATAGCAGCTGCTTTCCTATCGCTCCATTTACTACCCCTCCTGTGGGTGAACTGCATTTACTAGCTATAAGGTGCTACGGTTCACTTCCGCAACAGGGTGGCAGGCAACGATAACCCTAGCTAGTGTGTGTACCGGAAGTGGTAGATCCTTCCTTGCCAGACCTGGCACTCCCTCCAGCAAGTTAATACGCGGTGGAGGTAGTGGGTAGCTGACAAGGGGAATCTAGCCTCTTTGTCATGTGTTTTGCTAGTGGTCGTGGGTCTACCGTACGTGTGCACCAGGTACCATTGCATGCTGCCTGATCCACAGTATGGATGGCCGTCTAATGGATTGTGTATTGGTGACATATGTCAAGTCCTTTTTAGGGGACAGGCCACAGTCCTACACTAAGTTTGGCAAAACCAGTATCAAATCCGTGGTTCCCTGCCCTCCGTTATGGGGTGATGCTTACAGGAGAAGACTAAGCACGATTCACACAAAGAAAGAGCAGACAGCGGTTCAACTGGATACGTGTTTTATTCTATCTAGGATAAAACACTATGACCCCTACTCTTCTACTGTAACCAAGGCACTGATTAACTCTCGGAAGGTAAGCAAAGACAGTTGAAGGGGCCTGTCGGCTTGAAGAGCTTTGTCTGAAGGGCGAACTAGAAGAGCACAAGAGCAATAAATTAGGTAGCCGTGATAACAACTAAACCCTAACTGAAGCTGGTGGTGTCCTGAAGGGACTGAAGGGGGAGAGTAGGGTGTGGATTTGACGGCAAGTGTCAAGTGCGAGGGGGAAACGACGACTCTTCTGGAGCCGCAGCGCGTTCTTGAATAAGTCTAGCTCTGGTAGCTGGTGATCTCTCGTGAGCAGAGCAGAGGAGAGCAGACTGAGCAGAGCGCTCCAGCACGCGAGGTGGAGGAGTGAGTTGCTGGAATTCAACTGTCGTTTTGCAGCGGTGCAGGGAAATATATTCTCTGGCTTTGGGGGTGTCTCTGGTGTCTTCGGCCTTCGGTTAGCTTCGCAGGGTTGGGGGAGGGGGCTGGAAGCAGGCCTTTCTGTTGTCTGGGTTACATCGGCTGCGCAAGCTGAGGCACATTTTCTCTGGCGTGGTTTACTGGTATTTTCCCATTTCACAGGGTTTTGTTTAAGGCAGGGGCAATTTAATATATTCTTCCTTCGGGTGCATTATGGTCTACAGGCATCCACCTTTTTATAGAAGACGTAATTTTGGCTTGGGTAGTTGTCATTCAGAGTAGTATCACTTGTAGGGCATGTGGCGTGCACATGATACGTAATTGCAGCAAAAAAAAAGATGTCTATATATGCGTCTTGCGTCAAGGGTGAGAAATTGTAGTGTGCTGAGTGATGAAACACTAGCTCAGTGTATATAATATATGTTACCTACTTTCCATAGCATAAAATTATTTAAAATATTGTATTTCAATTTACCTGTTACATAGCTAATTTATTTTATTGAGTAAAATTGTGTATGTAGTGTTTTAGAGTTGAATACACAATGATGACTAGTAGGATGTGCACCACGGTCATTGTCCTTAACCATTCTAGCCTCGTCACAGCCGCTGCCCCTCCCAAGAAGAGATGTTAAGCTGCATTTGCCACAGATCGCCTTTGAAGCCCAGAGTTGGCTCGGGCTAGCCAATGCATCCTGTTCGACCGCAACCCTCTTAGCATCATGGCACAGTGTCCACCCCGTCGGCCCCAGAGAGGAAACGAGTAGCCAGCTTCGGCCATCTCTGCAGCCTCTCTCTCCGTGACCTCTCTCTGCTACCTGCACCCCCCACGCTAGCCCTGTGTTTTGGGTATAGATAGAGGTCGAAACCGACAGTTTGAGGCTGTCTCTCACGGCTCAGTTATAGGACGTTACCCTGTCCGACCGTGTCTTGACTTCTTTATCCGCTGGCTGTCTCTCGCAGCTCAGTTGTAGGAAGTTACTCTACCAGACTGCGTATCAGCTTCTTCATCCACTGGCTGATTCTCACAGCACAGTCATAGGGTATCACCCTGCCTCACTGCGTACAGACGCCTCAAGCCTTTGCTTAACACTAGTTGATTCTCATCATCAGTCTAGATCGTCACACTGCTCGCCAGCTCACCGAAGCCCTCCGCGCTTCTCAGCTACCCAGTAGCTAATTATTTTTCTTCACCTGCTCCTGCTGTCTCATTTTTCATCCATAGAACCTCCAACATTCTTGCAGGAGCAGGTACGAGCCGCAACCTTTGTTCCTACTCACCTTTAGGGAGAACCGTCTTTACATGATACTTGGCTCTATGGTAACGTGCCACCTTCCTGAGTAACGTGGGATCTGTGATCTTCCCTTGGCTATTGTCACCTTCTGTAAGTGCTTGGTTTGCCGTGACGTCTCGCCCGCCAAGGTACCTGGAGGAGACCAATAGACATACTCCTACTAGGGAGCTCCATCTCTTCCTAAGTAACATGAGAGCGGTCACCTCTATCCTGCTGTTGACATCTGTCGAGTGCTTGGGTGAGCCCATGACATCCCGCCTGCCAAGTCACTTCTCTTGCTGGCAGGACCCACTTGAAAAATCCATTTGAGGCACCAAGTGGGTTTTTTTTTAATTTTTAAACTTTTGCTACTGCATAAAATATTTAGACATGCTAATTAAATTTTATTTTGTTCACGGTAAATAGTTTGACTTACTATAAATAGGAAATAAGTGTCTCGTCTGTACTAGCAGCAAGCAGAACAGGATTTCCCCTTCTACATTGCTGAAGGGGATTCCCCGGATAAAGAACCAGACTGATTAAGAAGTATATACTAAGGAGTTCCCCTTTCCAGTTAAATAAATGAAGCTGATTGGTTAGGTAGTAGATATGCAAGGAATTCCCCTCTCTAGTCATGAGTTATCTGGTTAGATACACAGTAATGTGGCAGCTACCTACAAACTGGTTTCTACTGAATTGCCAGAAAAGTTGAAACAGGTATTGAAAGTTTTGGTGTTGCTATATAATGGATAATTCAGTTTATTACAAGGAATTATCATAGTCTGAAAGAAATTTGTAATGTTACCTTGTAACTGAAAAAGCTAACAGTTTATTAAGTAAATTAAAACTCAAATTGTGTTTGCAATCAATATATTGAGTGTGGTGCGCATGTGAATAGCAACATTTTGAAAAATGTAGTAAACAACATTTTAAAATATCTGAGATTCCAGGAACACATCAAACGAAAAATGCCAAAAATGCATGGGAGTGGACGTAAGTTGGCAAATGAGTGGAGCGAAGTAACAAAAATTAATGGTGATTCCAAATGTAGATTTAAACATTGTGAATTGACTAAGTTGCAAGATAGAAAGGCTAAGAACTTACCTACAGAAATGTTCAGCTAGGAAGGTGGAGGAGAGTGAAAGTGAAGAAAATCTGGAACATCAACTGCCAGCAGCACAGCCTTCCCTTTACCAAATCAGGTAGATCCTCTTCCACAAATGTTTGTGCAGCAGCCTGTCCAAGTCCACTACCTAGTACTTCCTCTACCACTAACAGAAAGCAACATTTAGTAAGTGATTATGTGCTCAAGACAACTGAAGAGCAAAAAAGAAACCTTGACATGGCAGTGTCAATGTATTTCTATGCTGCAAATGTACCGTTTAATGTTGCTGAACTTGATCATTTCAAGGAGATGATCCAGATATTAAAACCTGGATACAAAGCACCATCAGCAAAAGACATCAGCTTTTGGATGATGATGCTCAACAAATAGAGCAAAATCTAGTAGAAAAAGTACAAAGTAACAGTTTAATAGTAACATTAGATGGATGGTCAAGTGTTAAGAATGACCCAATACAAGCCGTCACAATCCATACAGGGACAGAAAGTTACCTTCTTACAGTCTATGATGGAGGGTCACAGATAATAAAGGTGTGAGCAGTGATAGAATTCTAAGAAAATTTACACAGCAGCATTTTTGCAGTAGTTACTGATAATGAGAATAACATGGGTAAAATGTGGGAAACATTGAGATCTAATTACCTATGGCTGTTCAGCACATCTTTTGAATTTATTTGAGAAAGATGTATCTCCTAAAACAGTTATGGGTCATATTGTGTAAGTGCAAAAGTATTTTTGAAGTGTTCACATCAAGCACCCTGGTGGCTTCTGGAGAAAGATTGTGTAATGCCACAGTTGTCAAATTAAACACAATGGAACTCTCACTCTGACTGTATAAAATTATTTGTGACAAATTATCAGGGGTACAGGGAAATTACCCTTGAATATGCTCAAAACTTCCATCCAACAAAGCAGTGTATCTTGATAAACAGTTAAATGTAGTTGCAAATGCACTTGACAAGCTTTAGAAAGAACCATTCAAGAAAATATTTCAACAGGCAATCCAACCCCCACATATCCTTGCAAACCTCATGGACCCAAAATTCAGGCGGACACACAGAAATGTGGTTAGCTGAACATCATCCTGAATTCCTGCCTTGTATCATTATCTTTCTGTCTATCCTGCTTCTATGATGCACGCAAATGTTGTACAAGAGTTTCTTCTGCTTCAATTGCGAGATACTTCCTTACATTTGGACTGGTTTGGAGCAAGTTGCGCAATCGTTTAGAAGTTGATAAAGCAACAAAACTAGTTAAAAGTGTATAGTCATTTATGAGCAAATCTTCCACAGTCAGAAGTTAAGATTGACTGAATTATTAATATGTATTGTTCATTTTGTCTACCTATTGCATGCAACTGATTACTGTGTAGTGTATTACTGGAATACCAATCAAAAATTACCAAATTAAAAAAAGTATACTTTACACTTGATGATATTTGTGAGAATGAGACTGATGCAGTATGAATTTCTGACACTTGTAATTGTTAAGCATTTTTTTTTTGGCTGATGTGTTGCAGTGATGAATACATTTTTCTTTCTATAGGGCAAACTTCTATTCCCCTCACTACCTCTTTAGCACGTTCGTAATAATTTATACTTTTGATTCTTGGTAAAAAGAAAGTGTACAAAATAATAAATGTCAAGTGTTTGTATGCACAGATATTCTATTTACACAACTTATGAAAAGAGTTTTTCAAAAACACAATATAATCACAGGTTATGGTTCTATTTGACAATATAAAAAACATGATAGTAGTTGTATGAATTGTTATAACATAATGTAAATTTTGTTTTTAATACTAGCTACATTACGTAAACTGTTATGACATCGGTTTTTTCCTTCACACAATATTTAGCAGAAATTTTAACAAAAAAATAGTTTTCCTAAAAAAAAAAACAGGTTTTTTCAAACTCTTTTTGCTGGGGACCAGTAATCAGGCCTGCCTACCCAATCCACCTGCCTGCCCATACTTCTCTCAGGCCTTGTCTTCTCCTATTGTACACTCACTGTCCACCTCTCTGTATTTTCTACCCCGTTATGCTTTTCCACAGGGCTGGGCGAGCTAAAGCGGCCAAACAGGGACTAGCCCTGATTAGAGGTATATGCGTGAAAGAGAGAGGAAACTACTCTGCAGAGGGGAACATCCACCAGCTCCACCGGAAGGAACAGAACCCTGTTATGTCATGTCCCGCGCGCTGTTTCGCAATTACCTCCCACACCACTGAAAAAACCAGAAACACATAGTCGATCCTCAGCCACAAACAAGGTGGTCAGACGCCTGAACGTAACACTTAGCTTCACACCTTTCTCGTGTGAAAACAAATCCAACTCCTACTAGCCACCCACTCCTCCGTGTGTTCAAGGCTCCATAATTGAGATTTAAAAAATTGCCACCAGATCAACCTCCCGTAGAAACCCTGTCAAGTGGACAACGCCTGCTTCCTAGCCCTTTTTGAGGGGGAGGGGGAGAAGGCACAGGCTCTGGCCTGCACCAGTGACACCTGTTAGGTTGGGCATTAAGTTTAATGACTATAAGAAGCCTTTCAGTGTTCTTAGACTGCGCAGTGAAATAAATTTTAAAATTAAATCATGACAGCATTTAAATAATCTCTTAATACCTCCTATAAATAAAAATCACTCTTAATGTTAGTATCAGTACAGAGTATCGGCACAATCAGCATAAAGTGGTATTGGCCCCGCTTAATTGAAATGTGATTAGTGACTATTATTTAGCAAGCAGGGTTTTTTTTTNCAGCATAAAGTGGTATTGGCCCCGCTTAATTGAAATGTGATTAGTGACTATTATTTAGCAAGCAGGGTTTTTTTTTAAATTTTTTGTAACTCCTAATGAATTTCAACTATAGTGTCATATTTTTTTCCATTGGTTGTAGTCAGANTTTTTTTTAAATTTTTTGTAACTCCTAATGAATTTCAACTATAGTGTCATATTTTTTTCCATTGGTTGTAGTCAGACTGTATCTTGATATAAGAATTTTTGTTTAAAAAAAAATAGTTACCAGCCATATTTTCAGTGCTGCTTATAAGTGCATCCTTTTACTTGCTGTATGTATGGGTATGATGCAGAAATTTGTTTCGCAGCAATAGTTGTAAAAAAAATTTCCAGGCCATTTCTTTGAATGAAACTGAAGTTAGGATGTGTGTTCCAATTAGTGAGCAATGAAAAATTGAAATATTATTTTGGAAAATAGCAAATGCAAAATTAACTTGAAGTAAGGATGCAAATTGTGTGAATACAATACTTTAAATTTTTCTAAAGAAAATCATGTGCTTTATTTAAAAAGATGTACTGTACCTCAAAAAGACTCGTCATAAATCTCAGCTGTGCCAACACAAGGATATAATTTGGTTCAATACTGTATCAGTGACACTCTAAATTTATGTCCAAGGCAAATTGCACATAAATTTGTATTTGAAAACAAGTTGTTACTGTGAAGTAACAAAAATGAAAACATTAATTAATTTACCTTTGTCTTTTTCAACTCAAACACAAAACATACTATACTACAGCCAGTTAACTAATAGACAATAATACAGTAGAATACGGTACTTTATACTACTGTAGATATTTGCCCATTAAATAAAAAATATATTTATTTAATTTAACAGTGTTAGATTAGAAATATGACTGTGATTAGTGATACTCATTAAAAACATGCATTACAAATTGAATACTATTTATCTCAACATATGTGGATATGTGGATGTTCTCCATTTCTTGGTTACTAGGAGTGAAATACAAATTATCAGTGCAAGTGTTGTGGTGTATGGCAGGAATGATATAACCAGACAGAAAATGCCTCACTAGTGCTCTTCTGTGCACCAGAATTGCAACTACAGTAGAAGCNCAGGAATGATATAACCAGACAGAAAATGCCTCACTAGTGCTCTTCTGTGCACCAGAATTGCAACTACAGTAGAAGTTCTCTATATCGACCTCATTTATAGTGACCATCCTTTCATAAAAACTTGCTTTTGAGGAACAGTATAAACTTTTGGTGGAAAATAGTTGAAAATTTGAGGAAAATANATCCTTTCATAAAAACTTGCTTTTGAGGAACAGTATAAACTTTTGGTGGAAAATAGTTGAAAATTTGAGGAAAATATTTTGGGAAATAAATTTGTTGCTCTGTTTTGGGTTGCTGTGCATTGCATTTCTCTTGGTGAGCGCTGTACTGCCGTTTTGCATATCTAAAAATAGATACCACCCACCTAGTCCATCAGTGCCCTCTTCTCCTCAGGTATCCTAATGTGTGTGTGTGCGTGACACAATCACCACCAAGTCTTTGTCCTGTTACTGTGCTCTCACTCGCTTGCCTTCTCACTTGCTTGTGTTACTACGCAGGTTTCATATAGTTCTTAGAAGTTTTTAACTTAAAAAGTTCGTAATTTCTAATACAGTGGGAACTCTATCCATCAAATTTCAGGGGATTGACATAATAGTACTATAGATGCGGACATTCTGTAGATGTGGACTAGACATATTAGTCAACCAAATAAAACCCAACCTCATTAAACTTTATTGTAATGACGCAATATTCTGAATTTTTCGGGACTCAAGTGTAAAATTCTTTCGTGTTTGTGAAGCTTTGGGACAGCTTCGTAATATTTTTATTGTGTTTCAGTTTAAAGCCGTGGTGGCCAGTTTCCCGTCTTAGTTTATCAGGCGGGCGTGTGCATTTGTAGGTTAAGGGGCGGACGTCTGCGGGTTAAGTTTTTATCAGGAGTCCTGGTTACAGTTTTCGTTTCGAACTTTGGAGTTTTTGAAACCTCAGCATTATTTAGTTCCTTCAGCGCAGTTTCACTGCGTCATCCAAATTTTATAAGAAACGAGAGGTTAGATTATCGGGATGTTGAATGCGTCAACAGTTATAGTTCCCCCAGCGCAGTTTTAGGCAATGTCAACAAGTTTTTGTGGACGGCGAAGTTTGTTAATGTTGACGGCGCAGGATTAGTTCGTACGGAGCAGTCAGTTATGATAACGTGGTGTTGAGCGCGGGACACGTGCAGTTTAGATGACGCTGCTGGCAGATGCCGGATGCAGGTGCTTATCTTAGGAGAAGGGGGCGATAGGCCTGCATATATATACTAGTGGTGTCTATCGCCTAAGAGAACAAAGTAATCAACGGTTGAAGAGGACGCATAGGGCGTGTGACGACGCATCAGGCGTGAATAATTTAACCCACACCGGCAAGCACCCGCGACCGTTAATTCTTTTCAAATAATTTCTTTTCAACTTAAACTAAATTCTATCTACTTATTTCCGCCGGTGTGGGGGGTCGTTAGGGTGCCAGGAAGGAACGAGCATCCCTCCTGCCTTCGTAAATTAGTCTTGCAATGCAAGTTTTGAGACATTAATAAACAGTTAAACCACTGTGGCGCTGTTCGGTACTTGAATATTTATCTCTGAACGGTTCGTACTCTGCATACTGGACATTCGTATGTGAACTGTGTCATTCAAAAAATGATAAATAAAGTATAGAAGAAACTAACTTCGTACTTGAACTTTCTTTCATAATTAACTAACATCCAATGGTACTGAGTCTCGTGTATTCTACCTTGAGCAAGCCGTGGCAAGTAAACAGTCGACAGTGTAAGCGGCGAAACGTTACAAGATGGCGCCTAACCTTTGAGGCTGCTATATTATTAAATATACGCTTGTAATAGTAAAGACGGAACTTTACATTATGTTGAACACATTGATAGGCCTATGTTAGGTATTTGTCAAGTTTATCTAAAAGAAAACAATGCAAATGGGACTATTAAAGAAAACATTCATAATACAGTACCACCATGTTATAAAGTTCTCAAGGGAAACAAGAAGTGTTGACCTTATGTGTAAAAAAAAAAACACAAATAAACAATCCATTCTAAATTTTTCCAGTACACTCACACTCAAACTTAATAAAAACAGTATTTAAACACCTCTTTTGGAACCACGCGCACAGGAAATAGCTGTCGACGTAGCGGAAGTATTATCGATAGAGCAACTAACAACAGTCGCAGTTACTAGCTAAGAAATAAAAATATCTTCAATATTGTGATTGATAAAGTCCAGCGAATAGGGTTTCCTTAATTTTGCGTTGCCTTTTTTTGTTTACTTTCCAGGCATATTTATTAGAGTTACATTTATACATAAATGCATTAGTAATTTTCATGAAAAAATATTGACGTGAAAGACTTGTGAGTGTTGTTGGCAGCATTGCATCGCGAATCAATATCTCAAAAATATGGCACCACTGTTTCTTGTGGTTGCTGGTAGTTACAAACATGGCTGCCACCATGAACATTGCAACTGCTTGCTGAAAGTCTAATAAAACTTCTACAGTACATATTTCATGCACATATGTACTGTATTTCCACTTTTTTCAGTTTTTTTGTATTTTGTGCTCTTTAAATATACAGTATGATGTGTAGTCTGAGACGTCAATTGTTATTATTTATTATATTTTTATACAAAGTACGAGTTAAGCATGATATTGTAACAAAATCAACAACAGGTTATTTCGGAAGTGGTAAATTACATAAATAGGACTAAACGCAGGGCAGTGAGATGTAAGCAAAAGCAATTTGTATTGAAAATTTATTTTTTTTGTGTTATCTATTAGTATTACTAGTTTATGTGTACATAATGTACTGTGTGCAGACTTCGTATGCCATGGTGAGTACATTTGATACTTATACTTTTTTTGTTAATACTTTGTTGTTAAATGATCGGAGCATGTAATTCTCGGCTATGCTACAGAAATTTTTGTTTGATCGATGGGGTAAAAATTAAATTTTGAAGTGTGGCAAAAACTGACTTTTTTTAGCTTTATTTACATAGGAATTTTGTTGTGACCACAGAAAATTTTCTGTCGACACGGACTTTCGGTCCATCCGTATTCGATGGAGAGAGTTTTAACCGTATTAATTAAGGGCCTCAGAAAGTACCTTTTTTTTTTTTTTTTTTTTTTTCCCCCTTCCTTTTTGCTCACGGTACTTTAAAGTTTTTAATTTTTAATTGCAGCTGACATTCTGATAAATATATTGGTTGGTCACAAATGTATTTTGCCAATAGAAATGCTTTGATTATTGCTTCTTGTATTTGACTCTCATTGTTCAGTTAATTACCACTAGTGGCTCTATGTGCAAGTGGCTGAAGAATGGTAGGATTCACAGTAGTGGTATATACCATATGATATCCGATAACTGGTCATTTAAAAGATAGTCCCCATTATAGTACAGATGGTTGATGTGTGTTCTATACATTTTTCGTGAGCCCATTAAAATCCTTACAAATTACTGTAAGAAGTCTTTAAATATTTTGGTTCCATAGGATTACGACCCTGTTATGACTTGGATTTATTTTGGGCTGTGATTACTGTTTATTGTTGACTTATTACGATTAGTTATTTGGACATGCCATCAGCCGCATGGAAACCTACAAATTGACTCACAAATACAACTCTGTACAGTAGAATCTTTTATCACATGCTGTGCAACCACGGAAAGTCTTCCTCCTCTTGTGACCTCCATCTCAGGAACTGTCAAAAAATCACAAAAAAGTGAAAACATCTTGGGGAAAATGTAATAAATCTCAATGAAAACTGATTTAAAATACGCTTTCCAGTCTACAGTGATAAAATATATGGGTCACTACTCTTAATCTGTATGCCGCAATATGAAAAAGAAAACAAAAAACCTGAGAAAATCCGTTATAAATGTGCAGTGGTGTGTTGAAATTAGCACACCGCATGGCACCTTAGCCTGCCCTTTGGTACGTGACATGTGACATCACAAAGGGATTCGGTCCTTCACTTACCCTCTCCCACACACCCCTCTTCCACCTCACACACTCTCCGCTAGTCTCCGCCTGCTTACCATATATTTCCACTTATTTTACACAATTTTTTATACAATATTTCAATTTGAAAGTTCGGGGTGCATAAATGTGTGTGGGAATATGAAAAATTTTTTTTGAGTTTAATAAATCTAAAATGATGCACCCAAAAGAATCTTTAAATAATTTAGTAAACGCCTAGACTTTAAGAAACGCTACAACTTCGTAATATAGGATGCTGAGATGGCTTAACTGTTCACATGCCGCCGCTCAGTTTTTGATACATGCCGGCTGCTGCGGACTTGTAACACCTCGCCTCGCTAGGCTGATGTGCCGCGATGTATTCTTACATCCCACTTTGCACCCTTCTCTGCGAAACAGTGATTGTTTATATTCTCGCAGCTTTTACGCTTTGGCAACACTAACTTTAAAGAACACTGATAAAAATGTGCAATTAAAAAACTGAAATGGAATTTATTGAAAATGAAAGAAGAAGCAGAAAAGCAAGAATTAAAAAAAGAAACGTAGAATAAATAATTTTGAAATAACATGAAAAATTAATCATTAATGGTGGTTTAGAAGAATAAACCTGGCAATCCATCTTCCAATGGCCTTGAACTGGTCTGTGCCGATACGGCGTGGCTGGTGTGGTCGGCAGATTGGCGTGTGTATGTAGAGGGGGTTGAGGTGTGGGGTGGCTGACAGACTAGCTGAAACTATGAAAGTGGTAGGAGGGTGGAGAGGCGTGGCTGGCCCTCTATATGATTGCAGTGAGGGGGAGGAGGGGAGGGTGAGTACCTTTCTCCCTCCAGGCATGTCTAAAAATAGCTTGTTTACTCACCTCCAGCAGGGGGTTGCTGCTTGCTGGCTGGCCATGTTCTGTGCCCCCCAGCTGCCACTCCACATCTTGTCACCAGTCACCTCGTAAACACTACTGCATAAATTACGCAGAAGTTTTTTATTTCATTGTTTGTTGATAAAAAGTTAGGGTGCAAAAATTACTCATTGCCCAAAAGGGTGCAAAAATTACTCATTGGCGCAAAATATGCGGAAATATATGGTATCCCTCATGGTCACTGGTGACCGCAGTAGTCCACTATTGTGTGCATAACAAGAAGGCCAGCCTACCTGTACAAAAAAAACAACTGTGCCAGTGTGATGAATGTTTAAATATAAACGTTGTGCTGTCTACTTAATTTATGCACAATGAGTGTGCACAGCTGTCTTTACGCTGTTTTGGTGACAAGGGAAAGTCATATAAAATGTTCTGGGGTATAATTTTATTCGGAAGACACTTGTCTATTGAATTAAAATAATATATAATTTATATATTGTGTGATTTTCCCTCACGAAGCTACTGGAAACGCACTTTGCACTTGTTAAAGTAACTGGACGCCCCGAAGTTTAAATTTTTTTGAGGTCAAGGGGAGTTTGTTACGTCCTTTGGAGTATAACACAATTTGAAAGACTATTAAAATAAATAAATATTTCCTTTTAAAAACATGTTATTTTTGCGATTAGAGACTATTAAAGCTGAATTAACACAAATGATGCAATTTTTGGGGTTTTGGGGGTTAAAATCGGATGGAAACGTTTTTGCGAGGTCAGCGATTGTGTGAGGTTATTTTCAGGCATCGTGAGGCCTCGCAAAATCAAGGTTCTGCTGTACATACTTCCAGCCTTCTTCCCCCCCCCCCCNCTCTTTTTCTGGGTTAATCCCTCTCAGTTCATCAGTCATGATGACAGATGTGACCTTCAGTGCATGTATACTACCAGTAGAAACCAGTGTTTTGATAACTTGGGTTTTGGAAAGTAGAATTTCTGTATGCTATAAACGCAGTGAGAGTGCAGTTTTGCAGTATCTTGAAACTGAGGTTTGTAATTTAAGTTTCATGTTGAATGTAAGGTTTTGTGTTGTGTATAAGCATAGAAGCTTTGGTTTTGTTTTAAACATTGCGGAAAAAGTACAAAGCATCCATTCTTACATTTTTGTAATTGTTTTGTCATAAGGAGGTCTCCGATACCCTTTTGTCTTATCGCTTTACTTGGAAGACGTCTGTTTATTAATATAAACTAGTGACAACCCAGTATGTAGATACCTGATACTGATTCCAATACCAATATTTTAGAATTTCCCGATCCTATAACTCGCACCCAATATTATTTGTGTAAAAATCTTAATTTTTAAGGACTTTTTTTACAGTAATATTGACAATTGAAAAAAGTAGTAAAACCGTAAAATAACACAGGTTTTCATGAATATTATTGTTCCTAATTGTAAACATCATGATAATTGTTTTCAATGGAACCGACACAAATTTAAAAGAAAAGTTTAGGACAGAGCTATTTATGGCATATTTATTCGTATTTAGCTCAAATTTGTAGCCCTTTAAACTCAAATATTATTCACTACATAAAAAACTACTGAATTTACTTCACTAAAAAGATGTCTTCTGAATAAAAAGATACCCAATAAGACCTGACAGCCCATCTTCGCCGAAAATTTTGAAAATATTGAGTGGCACCAAGCTTTTTTGAATATGAAGTTCATTTTCAGTGGCTTCTTGCAGGAAAGTTAGAGGGTTTGTTATTGAAATAATACTTTTTTTTCAATATGTACCCATTTTATGAATAAACTGATACTCTCTAAGTGCATACGCAACACTTCTTTGTGGCCTACTAATCCATTAACACAGAGCCTGAGCACGAACTCTTGGCATGTGCAAGTGGAATCATACCTGCCTGTCTGAGGATGTGGTTTTGAATTATTAATTATGGAATGGCCATAAAGAAACATGTCTTTATTGGCCACGCGTTTATTTGCCTCTTTCAGAAATCACACTTTTGCAAATGAAATATTATTAAACACTTCAGAAAGCAGGCATCTATAGTCTATTTCATATAAGAATTCCTTTATTTGACAGCAAGTGTGTGGCAACATGTCAAAATTGAAATTAACATCATCCCATATACAAAATCCTGTATCAACTGATGCGCAAACAATTGAAAGAGAATTAATTTCATATTGGCTGTTCTGACAGCCCTGTCTTCGCACAACAGACATCGGCGAAATACGCGTACAGGAATGAGTTATTAGACAAAATGTATATGTATTTTATTTTATGTTGTTACGAAACAGCTGTTATTAGTGTAACAAACTAAACTTCATTTTAGAATAATGGGTAGGTGTTTTAAATGAAATGGAACTTAAACTGTTTGTGATAGTTGTGTTTTGTTTGCAGTTGGACATGGTGGGCATGTCACAGATATCGGTCACCAAAACGTAGCTCCAAGGCCGACACAAGTGTGGGGTACTCCAGTCGATGTCGCTCTGGCAAAGATTGTAGTATGTTCAGTGCGGGGCCTCTCAGTACTGCAGCCAGGTAGTAAGCCCGTTTTTCAACTGACCAGCCATTCATGATGGCGACTATTTCAAACTGCTATTGGTACTCCTGCCAAGAAGTCTGGCCATCACAAGGGTCGGGTTTAATTGAGACTCCCTTCCTCACTCCTGGTTGCGCTACACCAATGCTTCAGAGCTGCTCAATATCTTCCAAGGTTGCTGTGTTGGTTACAACTTGCACTGCTTCCCCACTTTTGTCGGCTGCCAGTGTGGTGATAGTGGAACTCCGTTGTTTGAAGAAATGCCTCCATCTGCTTCTCTACTGTACTGATCTTCTGTTTCATTTCGGTCTCAGCACTGTCCATCGTTTCATTTACGATGTCCGCTTTTTCATTTACACTGTCAATATCTTCTTGTCCATATAGTCAACTCTTTCATTCACTAACTCGCAAATGCTTTCTATTTTCCTGTCAAAATTTTTATTTACTGTGTGCATTATTGTCCTACCTACATTGTCTATTTTCTTATCTACATTTTTATTTACAGTCTTCATTTTCAAATACAGAGTCTATTTTCCTGTCTACATTTTCATTTACACTATTTACATTATCGTTCACACTACTAATATGCTACCTACCCCCTCAATTAATTCTCGCAGTACTTCCAGTTCTGCAGATATTTTTATAGTTAGCATTCACTGCAGTAGTTGTACAAAACAGTCTTACTATTTTTAAAAACTAATTACTAGCTTATTACCTAATTTGTTTTATTAACTTCCTCCATTCTACTTCTGACACCAGTGTTACAAGACACCTGAGGGGCGTATCTGAGTTTGTGAGGGATGGAGGTCTTAATAAAAATAAAATAACTAAATTTTAATTTTAATTTCTTTACACAGCTATTATTTACAGCATTAAATTATCTATTTCCACTGTTACTCTTTTTATTTCTCATGGAGCACAATATTTAATGTCTATTTCAACTCTAATTAACGTCCCTAATGTCTCTTTTTGGTTATAGTTAATTAACTCATACTCAGCATTTACACATATTCATTCTGTCTGTTATCATTTGTAATGTCTTTCACTGATGCATTCAGTTCAATAGTTCAGCCTGCCAGTCACACTCCACTTCTCTGATGTTCACGGTTGCAGATTTTCCTCTCGCTGGTCACTTCCGGCACTACTCGTTGCTCTTCTAGCTTGTCATGCAATCCCTCAGGCTTCCGACACTTATAAACTTCCAGCTCAGAGGCCCGACATGCTTTTTTATTATCACTGACCTTGATCTGGAAGGTTCAACACACCCAGAGTCACACTAAGAGAAACTAGGGCAGTAAATCACTAAAAAATTCTTCAAATAAACACCAGAAATTCAATCTGCCAAACATCAGGAGCGCGCGAGGTAGTAGCGTTATCGCAGTGGCATGTAGAGGCTTCCCTTTGACTTGCTGCCCATATTGCATAACCACTATGACCTTTGCACACAGTTTCCTCACTCCAGTGGGAAAGGACAAGAAAGCAACGCGAGGCACCAATACATAATACAAATGTGCTGTTTGTTGCATTAAAATTAGTTTTGACAAAGTTATTTTAGCATTAAAACAGTAAATTTCGCGGCCGCTGCACGTGAATGCGGAACGCTCTCTCATTGGTTTGACGTCACTAGTCATACGCTGGCGGCCGACCCCGGCACGTTGCAAACACACAACACTAAAATGGAAGGCAACTTTGCAACTTTGTGAAAGCGCAGTCAGACAATCTGCCACGTGTAGATACTGATATGGTGCTTGATTACTTCAAATCCCATTGTTTTGTGGATCCTGAAATAAGAGGTAAAATTACAAAGGTAAGAACGTGTCTCATATCGCACAGTCGTGATTTTCAAAGCGACCGTAGGCCTACATCACATGTTAAAACTTATTTGTTTGTACATTTTATTGAGGTACGTATTATTATTGTTATTATCTGTGTTCATGTTTACGATTGCTAAAGATTCAAAGTTGGAAATTAAAATATGGAATAGGTATTACATTCACAAGAATAACACAATTGTAATGAAGGCAACTGCAGTGAGCGTACTGTGTTGTTGTGCGCCATGCTTGATGTCTGTAATAAATTAACTACATTATTTAGAAATAAAACATAATGTTGAGAAAGAAGGTTACAAATATTTCTGGATTCTAAACCACGTTTGAGTATTCATAAAACATGTTTTTTGCTTTATAAATGTCAGATAATGAACATTATGGTCACAGTAGGCCTAAAGCTAGTACGTTAGTCTCTACCCGACACAATAAGACTTCTCGAGCAGCTACGAGCTGGTGGCGGGTAGAAAGCCACGCTGCCGGCCGGCAAACCTCTATTTCCGCATTCCACCTCATTTATAAGCACTATATTTGAGGCCTCAAGTATAGTGTTTAGAAACAAGGTGGAACGTGGCAATACAGGTTTGCCGGGCGGCAAACATCATTTCTAAACGCTATATTTGAGGCCTCAAATATAGTGCTAGAAACGAAAAAATTATTTAAAAATAACTTGCTTATCGTATTGCTTCTTCTGTTTTGTGTACCTAACATACCTTTTATTATTCTGACATCACGATAACTGTCTACACTTTCTTTTTAAAATGTAAGAATTACACATAAGCTGAAAATATAGATATGGTAGCTTGAGAAACACAATACCCGGGATGAGATTAAATGCAGCGAAGAAAATCTGTAACAAACACTTAAGAATTGGTTTTATTCCTCAAAATCTGTTTTTTTCTTATTATTTATGGGAAAAGGTTATAAAAGTAACACAGTTTACTTGCGCAAAACGCGTAGGCCTATTTAGTTTCAGTATTGTACACCTAGTATCGTAATTTTTTGTAACATCATCTAGTAACGTAGAAAAAAAGGGGAAGTGCAAATATGAAAGAAAGATCATCCTTGATAAACATTTATAAAAACATGCATTTTAATGTTTTGAAAGTAAAAATTATTTTGCTGTTTAATTTAAATTGTTAGGCTTATGAAAGCTAACTAGAGACAAATCAAATCAACTTAAATTTATTAGAAATTGCTATGTTTAAAAAATACTGTATAATATAAACCAAACTTTTTGGAAGAGGGACTCTGCACCCCACCCAAATAATTTAATGTTTAATTTGCATGGCTTAACATTGTGACATGTTGTTATGAAACCAGATGGTATTTCAACAAAATATTAATTTATATTAATAAATATACATTTTCCAAATAAAATTATACCACAGAAGGATATTTACAACCTCCCTTCTCACCAAATAATTGAAAAAACTGTAACATTGGATGTTGGGATCTTGATTGTGCCATATTTACAAAGAAAATTGAATTGTATTAATTGCACAAAAACATTGAAAGCGAAACTTAAATTATAATTTAAAACCTTGGTTTTGAGATACTACGTTTGTACCATACACAAACTCTACTTTCTGAAACCCAGGCTACCAAATCTCTTGGTTTCAACTGATGGTATAAATGCATTGAAGGTGGGGTCAGTCTTTTGTCATGTAAAAGGGAGAGCAGTGGTGAGAGAAGAAGGCCGGAAGTGAAGATAGGAGAAGGTATCTGGCTCTTGTAATTGTTGATGGACTTGAGAAGGGGAAGACAAAAGGGGAGGAAGACTTGCAGAAGTTGCATGCCACATATGATAACAGCCCTGATGCTTGTGATAAAAGCCACTGCCTGCCAGAGTTGTATTTGTTGGGCTTTCATGGGGCTGATTGCATATCCAAAAACAGTTACTCTAATAAGTTAAACAATAATCAAAAACCAAGAGAAATCCAAGTTGTAATAACACCAGCAAAGTGAGAAGGCAAGCGAGCGAGAGCACAATGGCAGGTCAAACACATGACGGTAGTCACTAGTTGCATCGCGAGCAGAAACATTTGGCCACCTGAGTGAAGGGTGGACAAAATCAATAGGTATTTGGTGGCCCTGGCAGCTCACCAAGAGAAATGCTATACGCAATAACAAGAAAAGTTCAGAAAATTTATTTTTTTGCACATTTTCTTTAAGTTGTTTACTTTTTCACACAAATTTTTTACTGTTGCTTAAAAACGAGTTGTTACAGAAAGATGGTTACAATGAATGGGGCCGACATAGAGAGGTTTTACTAAATTAAACCTTTTTCCATTATTCTTGATAGGCTTCTGAATGTGAACTGTAATTTACAAACTTTTTTTTAGTGTTTAACTCAGTATTTGTTTGTTCTGTGATCTTCCTAATGATTTCAGATCTTGGCTGTGCTGTCTACAAACTGCTTACTGTACTTTCTAGACGTGGAGACGGAGTGTTTTCTGAAAACAAACCTGTCTCAAGAGTGCTCAACACGTAAGATATTCCTGCGGTCCTGTTGTGTAGTGTTTGTGTGGCTGTATTCAGTGGTACTTTCTGCACCATTGTCCCCTCTTAATGTCATAGGGAAGTTTGCATGCAGCGTGACTGGCAAGTATGTCGCGACACTGCTGCACTCTGGCGAGGTAAACATATACCAAAGCAGTCGGCTATTGGATTGTGGTGCGGACCCCAGGGAGATGGTGCAAGCCAGGAAAGACGTGGAGAAGAGATCTCCTGGGAAGAGATCTCTCGGCAAACAGAAACATTTTTTGGAAAAACAGGTGGGCCTGGCATCACATACGTAGGCCAAATCCCTTGTCAGAAATTTTTTTAATTATTGAAAAATTATTCTTTTAAGAAACATGTGTGTAGTGCAATGTTTTAAAATTAGCAGGATGAACTGTAAAAAATATTTTTGCTTTTATTTACAGTAGAACCCCGTTATTGTGAGTATGGCCTATAGCATCACGTCCGCTATTGCGATAATTTTTCAAATGCACCGTCATTTTCCCTATCATTTGAAAGGTACTTAATTTTGTTTATAACGCAAATCTGTTAATGAAGCCTTTTATTATAGCGATAGGAACAGTTGTAAACTAATATTTGTAAAATGTTTAAGCACGTCCTATCGCAGGTAACCTTCACCTACTTGCCATGCCCGAGCCAGCCTTTGTTAGTCTGTGGCGACACTAGCCCAAGAAAAGGGTGGTAGTCCTTAAAAGGGTGGGCAGCTGGCTTCCTTCTTTTTTTTGCTGTGCTGTTTTTTTTGTTGTGCTAGAATGTCAACCCTAAAAAAAAAGTTGTTGCCTCTTCCCTTCTCTACCTGTGAGGTCAGCTATCCCCCCTAATTTGGAGGGAAGAAGAATGGAGGAGGAAGCAACGTCGCACACGTCTGCTGGTCGTTACATAATGCCGCTGTCAGACGTAGATTTTTGTACTAACTTGTCACTGCATACCCATAGTTTACGGTATTCTTTAAACACAGGATCTACAAGGGCAAACACAATAAAAAAAATTGCAGGTCACGGTAAATTTTGTTATAATGATAACTTGCTATAGCGATAATTTATTTTGCCATTGTCGACTATCGTTATAACGCGGTTTCACTCTACAATATTGCACCAGCTTTAGTTTTGTAAGAAGCATGATATCAATGTGTATGTAAATTTTTTAATACACTGGTTTACATTACTGCTTTATATTTATGCATTAATACGTCATCACTAAGCATGTCCTATGTCTGTTCCTAGATGAAGGCGGAACTACAATTGCAGCGTCTGCAGCCAATTTTGAAACAGTTTGGGGAATACCCTGAGCCTTACCGAGGCCTCATATGGAGAACAGTGACACAACTGCCCCAAAACCAGGCTGCATTTGTGAGCTTGGTGAACAAGGAGTGCCATCTGGCGTACAAAGGCATTGACCGAGCTTTCCCACAGGAGACCAGGACCGTGATGAAGAACCTTCGCAGGTGAGGATGTCTTCTGGTGTAGTGGTATTAAGGAGTGTTACATTGATGGTGGCTGTTGAATGTTGAGTGTGTTCCAGAATTCTCTCCTGTCTCGTCCATTGGTGTCCCCTCTTTGCGGAGGTCAAGTACCTGCCCCAGTTAGCTCTGCCCTTCGTTGTTGTGTTCCAGAACAATCCCTTGGACTGCTTTGAGCTGCTCCTCACCATCATTGGTGAGTTATGCAGTTGTTTTTGTGACTATATTAGTTGCGGTTAAAGAAAGTTTATGAAATGCTCTTAAAACTTGATCGTGCAGCACCCGTTTCATACAGACACCTCATTTTTACAAACAAATTTTCAAGAATCGTAAAAAATAAAAAATAAATAAAAAAATTTCAGCAAAAATTTATTAAAAACAATATTGATTGTAAGGACTCCACCCTCACATAATGCGTCTAGTGGGAAGATTGGTGGTACCAGGGGGGAGAATTCAGCAGAAATTTATTCAAATTTACTGTTACTACTTGCACGCAGCATACCAGCAAGGTTATTGTTTACCTGATAAAATTTTCTACTGTGCTGCCTCTGCCAGTGCAGTTCTCTTTGTCCTGTTACTTGTCTGCTGAGATACATATGCACAGCATGTCACATTCCAGGCCCCATGCCATAAGCACCAGATAATGTCGGCACTGATGCACGCCATAAATGGAAAAAAAAACTCCACATTTTTTTTTTTTTTTTCCCCTCTCTTATCTATTCCACTCATCTTGGTACTGTTATTAATCCTGAGGAGTTTGCTTATTGTCACATACATTTTTGACTGTCTAGAGCTGTACTAATTCAGATGTTTTACTTTTATTCACTGACTGCGATGTGCATTTCTATTTATTGGTGACTTCATTACACTATTTCACATGGATTAAAATTTTGGACTCCTTTTTTAAATTAATTTTGTTACGGTTCTTGATGACATACAACCCTACTTTATTTACACTTTTTTAGATTGCGATTTTAACATGAGTGGATGCAAGAATTAGGCCATCACACTTGCGCAAAGATATGAAATTATACAGGAGATGGTTTAGAGCTGGGCCGATTCACAAAATTATGCCAATGTGCCGAATCACTGATGTGCCGATTCTGTAACGCCGATTCACTGATATGCCGCTGATGTATAAAAACATTTTTGCTAATATTATTACTATTATACAATCAAAAGCAATTTTTAACTTATTTCAGTTTACAGTGTCCAGAAAGTACAGAGTAATACAACAAACCATTTGAGTTCAAGTTAGGACAAAAATATGTTTATAAAAATACTTATTTGTAAACACAGAAAACATTAAGTATGTGTAAGGATGTTTACATGTTTTGTTACTGTTGATAAGCTTGAAACAAAAGTGGTAAATGGTTTTTATATATACATTGGTTCTGCAATAAACTGTATTAAATCTTACTTGCAAAATATGTACTCTTAAAACTAATTCTTTCAAGAAACAAAATGTTTGCTAATGGATGATTTGTGCTTGGGTGATTTGCTACACATTTGGGTTGATATTAGGGATGGGTCGAATAACAAAAAATATCGGTTTCAGTTCCGGTACCGATTCTACAATTTAAATATTGGTTCCAGTATTCGGTTCTATTTTTAATACTTGCCTTTTGCTTGCAATTTCATTAAACCAATGCAGGTAAAATTCATTAAATGTTTTATTTAACCTATGTAAGAACTGAACATTAACAAAGTGTGAAGATAAGATTTAATGTATACAGATAAACTTGTATAAAATTTATTTAAGGTTAGTAAATATCTGACAAATTATTCTTTTTTTTACATTAATAGGTGGTGATTGTGATATGTTTGGAAAATACTTTAAATTAAGTAACTTGTGCCGCTAAAAGCCAAAACATTGTGGCGTGCTGTACGATAACAGTAACCTGCATCAACAACCAAGGTGGTCATTTTGCTTCTTTTAGGCATTGACTGGGCATCTGGGTTCCTTTCTTTTTTTTTTTTTGCTTCTTTTATGCAGTGACCTGCTGGTTTTTTTTTACCATGCTGGAATGTAACACCTCTAAAAAACATAGCTTCTTCCTTTCTCTCCCCTCCCCCTGTATACCCGCCTCCACCTTGGAATTTTGTTTATCCTTTGGCTTACAGCGAAACAAAGAAGGCTTGGAGGAATGTATCGATCAGCTAGCAGTGTTGCTTACTGGAGAGGGCTGAGGGATAAAGAGAGAAAAGGGAGAGGAGTGATGATGTAAGAGCGAGGCATGAGATAACAGACTTTTCCGCTACACTTCCTTCTAAACATCACCGAACAGTTTACGACTACCACTCCTTTTTTTTCTTGTATAGCATGCATCATAGAAAGTTTTTCCTTTGTTTTGGGAAAAAATGGGCACGTTATACGCCACTAAATACGGTAGATGAAAACCGAGTAGTTGTTAAACTAAAACAGGTTCAGAGTCAAACCTCAAGAACCGGTATAAATTGGAACCGAAGAACCAAACCAACCCATCCCTAGTTGATGTAAAATTATTTGTTTATGAATGGAAAGATTTAAAATAAATGCATGTCACAAAATTAATTTTTGAGATGAAAATGTTACAAATAAACTCGTAAACACAATAGAACCGTTTTTATAATGAATCTCAAGGGAACACTTTCTATGTTCACTATATAGGGGAATCTTTACAAGTATACTTGCCTTGAAATAGATAATATACAAAATTGATGTGCCAAATTTTCATACGTATAGTTCTGTTACGTGTCGTTTGTCTGCATCACATTCCCTTGCCCCATCCTGCTCGCTAGAGTGAAGGATTGTTTAAAGGTCAGAGTTGTAATGTAAGAAGTGTGCTGAAATTTTTCAAAAGCCCTCCGCCACATAAACTGCTGCGTGCCGCCACGCATATCTCCGCATGCCGCCACAATAAGTCGACTCTATCTCGCGTGCTCCTGACCTTTGGCGGATTGAATTTCTTCTATTACCTGAAAGAATGATGTGGCTTATTGTCCTTGCCTCTGGTTGTGGGAAACCTTCCAGATCAGGATAACCAAGACTGTTTAAGCTGCGATGGGCCTCCAGGCCGACAATTTCTGAGAGTTGAAAATTGGGAGGATTGTGCGGCCTTAAGCAACAGGTGTGTGAAGACCAGCGAAATCACGACTCAGCAGAGCACTGAGTGACCGCGAGAGAGAGAGGGAGACAGAGGGGCGGGGGGAAAGGTGGAAGGAAGGGAGTGGGAGATAGAGAGAGAGAGAGAGAGAGCAAGGACACCACTCTGGTTGCTAGGTAACCGCTTAGCCTCACGTCAGGGGTGTAAGGAGGGAGGTAGCATGCCAGTTTGTGAGCTGAACTGGATAGCGCAGCGCCACACCGCAGTTGTGATAAACGGCAGCGTACATTGAATCAAACAACCAGCTTAAAAATGATTGTTGCAGGAAATCTTAGTTGAAATTATTGAAATTTATTTTGATCAATGGTACGTCCGATAAACGATAAAAGCGGCAAATGTTGTTATTATTTATATAGGAATTTCGCTGGAACTGCTGGAAATTAACTGTTGGTACTGTTTATCGGTACATGAATTTTCAGTACATAGAGAGTCCACATTGTACTCAGTGAGAATAGAAAGAGTAATAGTGAAGATAGAGAGTGTAATGATGTATAATACTTGTGTGAATAAATTAAAAATCTAATTTAGTCCATTAATCTTTATTAGGACCTCCATCCCTCACTAACTTGGATACGTCCCTCTAGTGTCTTGTAACAGTACTTTATCATCATAACAACATGTGGGAAAGCATTTTATAACTTAAATACATGATCAAAAGAAATTTAAGTGTAAACCCAAGTCAAAACTGAAATACATTTGACGTGTGGCAGCCTAGGGAGAAGGACGTCACTGCAATAAGGGGGAAGTTTTTAATTTTGCACCAGGTCAGTTGCGCAGGTTGGGGACGGACACTACTGCAGAGGCTTATATAATGGTCCCTTATATAATGTAGGACGTGTCGGCTGCCTCCATGGTACAAAGTCTGCGAGGACGAGGTGATGCTTCTGGGCACTGGAACACGGTTTGGGCTAGCTTAACACTGGTGTCGCTCCCTGATCCTGGCTGGAAGACTTTGGTGCCTGCTGGTGACCGGGGTGCTGGCCGGCTGGCGGGCACATAGTTAGCTGGTACTGGTGCTTTGCTGATGTCCTCCGGGTTGAACGGGACCACTCCCAAGGGGAGAGTGTACCCCTGGCGGAGTAGTTCGATGGCAGGGTTAGCAACTCCAGGAGGAACCATAACCGGGATACCAAATGGGTTGGCAGGGAGGGTAGTAGAGTGAGGCTCCACTAATTGCCAGGCGGCTTGTGCTCTCTCCCGTGAGGGCTTGCAGCTGGGGGTGGTGTAGATTGATTACTTAGGGGGTGGCAAGATGCAAGGATAGCAGCTGTCCTCCGGGCATTCTTCCTACTGCCTCGTAGGTGAGCGAATGTCATGGACAGGAAAGGTGGTAATGTTCATCCTGTAGAGTGCGGCAGGCAACAAACCCCTAGCNTAGGTGAGCGAATGTCATGGACAGGAAAGGTGGTAATGTTCATCCTGTAGAGTGCGGCAGGCAACAAACCCCTAGCCAAAGTGTAATTCAGAAGTACCTGGGTCAAGCCTCGTCAGGCCTGGCACTCCCTCCGGTGAGTTTATATGCCCTGGAGGGAATGGGTTAGCTGATTTAGTTGGCCCAGATGCTATCTCCACTATTAAACTTTTTTTCTTAGTGCAATGTTAATATCTATCTCAATTCTAATTAAAGTCTTTATCAGTGTTTCTCTAAAACGGTTAGTCATTTAAATCACACTTATAATTTACACATATTCAGTTTGTCTATTGCTATAATTCCAAATGTTGTGCACTCACACACCCAGTTCAATAGTCCCGTCTGTCACTCTCACTCTTCACAGTTACTGATGCCCGCAGTCTGCATATTTCACTTTCACTGGTCACTCTTGACACCACTCCATGCTCTGCTGGCGTTTTCTTTGCTTTCTTCACACACCGCTTAAGGTCGCACAATCCTCTAAACTCTCATCTCTCAAAACTCTCAGCTCGGAGGCCTGTCACAGCTTAAATATTATCAATTGCCCGGTCTGGAACGTTTTCTACATTCTGGGACTCGCTGAGAGAAGCAAGGACGAGGAACCAGATTATTCTTTTTAGATAACTGCAGAATTTCAATCCGCTGGGGGTCAGGAGTGCACAAGTTGTGATAGGCTTATCTTGGCGGCACACAGCAGTACATGTGGCGAAGAGATTTTGAAGATTACAGCGCACTCTCGGGTTGCTTGCATGACCTTCACGCTTGAGAGCAGAAGAGGGCAAGGGAAGCGATGAATAGTAGAATGTAACAGTACTAACTTTTTTTACTGTAAACATTTGATGGAATTTGTTTTGCATATATGTAGTCGGTTTACTGCATTATAACAGAATCTTTAATCTTTTTAATCTACAGACAGGGGTCTCTTGCAAGGTTATGTTAAGATTCTGGACCTTAATCATAGTAATGTAACAAATAGAAAATAATGTTTACTTGTGAAATGTTAGAAACATGTGACAAAATTTAAGATTTTGAAATGTCAACTTTGTTTGATGATATTTATTACCTTTATTTAAAAAATTTTCTTTTTAGTTTTTATTATTTGTAATGATTGTAACATTTAGGTAGAGATAAAATTCTCCTTGCTTTGCCACTGCATGCTTTGACAATTTTGTGGCTATGTAATTTGCTGGATAAGCAAGTAACTGGCATGCATCTAAAGGGCTTGGTATTCAGGATGCTGCAGTGGATAGGTTTGAATCCAGTCTTATGTTGACCACCAATGTCACCACCTTTGAGCTTTTGAGGTGTTGCAGGTATGTTTACTACAAAACACAACACATGTTGTGGCCAACTGCTTAAAAAATTAGTCAAGAGTAAAAATTTCAGATANCTTCCTCCCGGGGACCGCCGGATAAGAGAGAGCGACGGATTAGAGAACGCCGGATTAGGGAGAGTTTACTGTATAGGTAAGCCATTTGATTTAATCACTTTTCGTAAAAAAATTTATCTAGTGATTTTGGTCACTTTTTGGTCACTTNTATAGGTAAGCCATTTGATTTAATCACTTTTCGTAAAAAAATTTATCTAGTGATTTTGGTCACTTTTTGGTCACTTTTTTGTGATTTTGGTTACCTGAGTCACCTTCTTTGATGTGGTAAGCCACTATTAACCCTGCTGTCTGCTTTTTAGTTAATTTTAACTTGCTCAGAAATCTTATCTGCATAACTGGGGTATCATTTTACTCAGAATACACTACCCCAATGTATAAATGTACATTTCATCAATAAAAACTCAATATTTCCATCATAAAAGTGTGAACATGACTTCATGTACCAAGTTAGCAAAATATGCACCAAGTTAGCAAAATATGCTGTTTGGACACAAACACATGGGGGCACACATGGGTTGAAAATCTGCTGTTTCTGTTCATATGACAACTCAGTCCTACAGATAAATTTTGGGGGACTATGAGGGTCTGTAAAATCAATGTTTGAATTTACTTAATTTCTCAGCTATCAATCTGTTTTTATTTTGCATTTGTATAATGTTTTTATCTTTCCTAGTGATGGATTGAGTCTAGAAAAACTGAGTCGAGTCGATTTAACAAAGATTGACTCATGACTCGAGTAGAGTTTTTTACACCAGACATCAAGTTACTGAACGTACAAGTCGAGTCATGGTGCTTTTAGGTTATAAACAACAAATATTCGCATCTAATAATTATCTTTTGTGTTTTGCACATCAATAATTTTACGTTTCTAAACCGTTAAATTTGCGCCGGAATGAAAACAATAACTTGGCTACGGGTCTTGACACTAGGTTGGTGTTTGTGATGTTCGGCTGTGTGATATAATGTGGTGGGTGTTAAATTCATGACTTGAGCCATTTTGCTTCCCAGCGAAGCACTTCCTCTTTTTCTCCTGGGTGATATCAGATAACAGAACCCTTGTCAAGGTTGACAGTTACAGTCTCAGTTTGACACAAATACTTACAGCTATAGGATGCACAGTATTTAAACATGAAAAGCCTTTGTCTCATGGCACATCACACCTTCAGTAGAAATATGCATAACAGTAAACTTGCCATTACTTTTCTCATTACTTTTTTAAAAAAGTAAAAAAAAAAAAAAACATTTATACGGTACTACAACAAAAACTTTAAATGTGGACTGCTTGTCCGTTCACCAGAGGGCATGCTTATGGACCAGCCTGAAAGCTACCCTCCCACTCCACCCCTGTAACATTTATCTTTTTTTTCTATCAGCTTCATATGTGGCTGACAATACCATTCCTACCATAGTCATTCACACATCTCGAGAGGGAAAAAGTAGTGCTGTGAAACACTCACCCTGACAGAGAATTATTCTTATTGGTAGAAAATATTCCCAAACTTTTTTCTTGGTAAACTCTGAGCTTAAGAGGGGGAGGAAGTTATAAGGGGCAGGTATTATACCCATGTACATTGGTAAACATATACATTTATGGTGCAAACTCGATTGTAACTAAGAAAATGTTATACTGAACTCTACTTGACTCAACTCGACTCGACTCAAAGCTGNATACGTAAGAATCAAAATCGCCTATCACTAATTTTTCTTTATATTGAATATAATCAAAACTCAAAATTACAATCATTCTTGGTTCCCTGGAAATTAGCAGTTACCTTGTAGGTGTCGTCATTTGGTTTTGGACTGATGTTGACCCATCCCCACCCCTACACACCAAAATTGCATTAAAATATTATTTATTTAATTTTTGCACATTTTTAGCTGCAAAATTACACATCCTATTTGTTAAAATAAAGTCAAATTGTTCTAGTGAATTGATTGGTAAGATCTATGCACTTGTGAGATAAGATTTTACATATTTTGATTGACTTTGAGCTCCTAAAAGTAAAAATTTGCATCTGTGTTGTTATTTATAGAACGTAAATAACATATTTAAATTAAGTATATATTTATTTTAATATTTTGAAGTCTTCTGAGAGGAATTATACCCTACACAATTATCCCCTCGCCACTAAAAAAACCTTAACACAGCACACAGAGAGCTTTTAGCTTGTGCAAGCTACATTTTCACTGGTCTATTGCAGGAAAATAACTTGATTTATTATTTAAATGTTAACTTATTATCACAGGCCATTACCCGGTGCTTTGTAGGCTTTTGGTAATTTTGGTAATTTTGGACACAACGAATAGAGAGTGATCAAAGGTGCAATGAGGCTCCATAGATGACTGAATTTTACAAAGTGATTACACCCTTTTGATTGACAGCTCTTTGAGGAAGACCAGAAACACTTTCACGGGCCTTATGAAGGGGCAGAGACAATACCTCTGCTGAGGCTTCCGAGATGAATGTTGCCTGAAGCTGCATTGTCCAGCAGACAGCGCATCACATGAGGATTGTTATCCACACCATACACCTTAGCTAGAGCTGTTGACAGTAATACAGGTCTATGGTCATGAGCTGACACATCTGCAAATGTGCTGCTTGGATCTTCAGTGTGGTCAGAACCTTGGTCTTTACCCCCTGGAGTTGGATTAGGCTCACTATCTATGTGGAGCAGGGTGTGATGCTTCTGTTTGCATCAATAACGTGTGTGAGAGGAAGCATAATCTGCTAACACATGGCCTGCTCCGAGACAGTTTAAACAGTAGTTTCTTTTTGCGAACTATTATCTGTCGGTTAGTAGGTGATGCATTGGTTAACACCGGACATTGGCAAATGGAGTGAGAGGTTTTCTAACATATTGGGCATGACCTTGGTATTCTGGGTTCAGAGTTCGTAACAAAGACTGACTTCTGTTGAGAAGTTGTGTGACTTGACTTGATGGATGGTTTTTGATACCCTTGACCCACACTAATCGTGCTCCCCACATTCATAGCACAATCCACCTTAGTTACTTCAAATGCAGTAAATTAATAAGTTCTGAAACAGTGGGAAATGTGTCAGTGCTGTCTGTGGGTGAATTTTTAAAGTTTTTCCGGATACCTACATCCAATTTAAGTGACAAGATTGTAGCAATCATTGGGTTATTTTCTGTCACATCACATTCTAGTCCTTCTAGGGCTCGAGCATTTTCACTGAAAGTGTTAACAAACTGTCCAATAGGTTTTTGGTATGTGGAGTTTACGCCAGGCAAATAGAGAATTATATTTATGTACAAGGTACTTAATTTCCTTTAATTCTGATATTGGGAAGTAAGAAGTTCCCAGGCAACTGAATAGTTCTCAGCACTAACCGGCAGATTTTTTCCCCTTCAAACATCCCAAGTATTGAAATTTTTCGATGTCAGCTAGGTCTTGACTCGTGGATCGTAGCTTGATACAATTGGGAGAACATTGGCCGCTCTTCCCACTGACTCAAAAAGAATGGCAAATTGATTTTTGAAAGACAAACATTTGCGGCGGCACATGTGGAAGTAATATCGGGGTTTGATGAGGTTTGAACGACATGGGTGGACAAAAATGAGGTGATGGTACATCGGACATCGAATATTAAAGCTAAGAAGGACTTGTGCATAGATGTAAACATATTTTCATCAAAATTATCCGGCAAGGGTTCTGCTTGTAGAAGTTAGTTGAACAATGAATTTACTGCGGCCTTGGTAGCATCTAATTGCGCTAATTGCATTCGCTTTATGAACTGTACTTATCGTAACTTTGGGTGCCTTTGCAAGAACTTTAACCCTATCGTCGACACGTTTTAGTTTACGTTCTCGAAACTTTAACTTTAGTAAAAATACTTGGAAACCCATTTTAATAACTGTGGGAAAGCAGTTTGTAACTGAAATACATGGTAACCTGTATGGATAGTTTTTCACGTGATCAAAATAAAGAACAGATGCATATTGACAAGTAATGCATGCAGACTTGATCTCTATCCAAACTTCTACTGGTTTGCTGGTGTGGCTGGGTTTAAAATGTTACAAAAAAAAAAAAAAAAGCTAATTTAGTAGTTATAAACTTAGCAGACACCCCAACTATGCAAGCTGAATACACAGAGTGGAAAGGCTGCTTTACCCCCTGTCTAGACCTTTTGTTGATGGACTCTGCTCAGAAAACAGTCTTCCCCTCACCCTTTTGCCTTACCTTTCTCAATGCCAAGCTGGTAGATTATCTTCTCACAAAAGGGTGGAACTTGGGACAAAAACTACAAATTTTGTTTGAAAAACTGTAGAAGTTGAGCATCTTTTCCACTTAGGTTTTGTTTCCAGATATTTTGTAGTGGTGAAAGTACCCTTCGCTGGGGTAAAGTTTTAATGTTCACAAAGGCAAGACTTATAAATTTTTTATACTGAAAAATAACTCAGAACTAGGGCAATGTTTTATGTTCGTCAAATCGGCAGAAAATTACTTGCAGTTCCTACATTGTAGAAGCGCTGGTTCAGATCTGTCAACATCGGCAAATTCGGCAGAAGCTGATTTGAATTGGCACAGTTCTAGGGTAACCCACACTCCAGAATTTCTTGCTACATACCTGCACACAAAGTTCTTGCCTCACCTGTTGTAGTACATTCATGTACAGAAAAAAAGCTGCATCCAGATATGAACTTGTAATTAATCTATTTGTTCACAGCTGTGTCAAAGAAAGATGAACTTTAGTTCTCCTTGCAGCAGTTCAGCCCAGTGTTTTTATTATTGTGCAGCCTCACAAAGGGCAACTCTGGATCGCAGGCCGGTAGGTGCATGTGAGTGATCATGATAAGGGCGAACAGTTATCGGTTAGTGATTGTTTATTTTTAGATATTTCCCTCTTCCGAATCACGCAAGAGTGGCGATGAGAATCACAATATTGAGCAGCCAAAATAAATGCAACTAAACTTGGTTTTCATCCTATTTGCTTCAAATTTTTCATTATTTCTAACTAAATTCTTTACAGTTTTCAAAAAAATATTTTTACTTTGAGGAAATTGTTATTACCAGATTGTTTTGTTAAGATTTGACTGCATAGCCGTGATTAGAATTTTTTAAATATTTAAAATATATATGTAAACCATTGTAATTGATTGCACTTTTAACCTTATATGGTAATTTAGATGTTAAAATAAATTTTAAGGTCGTGAATCATTTTAATTAATTTTTGAAATTGTAATTTTTCTTATATTAATGCTCCATGGGTGACATCAGAGATCCCTTTGAGCCTCTACCTCAACTACGCTCCCCACCACACTAAGCTACCCCAGTGCCAAACTTCCACGACGACAGCTCCGTCACCTTAAAGTGAGCCCGCAAGGTCTTCTGTCGCCTCGACGCAAGCAAACCATGCTACTTATGCTCCTGCCTTGGCGACCTAATTGTGTTCTGCTCTGTGGAGTGGCCTTTTAGCCGGGAGTACCAAACATGCATCCCTCTTGTGCAGTGGATAAATAAGCTCTCTCTCTTTCCTGCATTGCTCTCCTTCCTTCCCTTTCTCGCCTCCAACCAGGATGTAAATATGTTCATGTAGGCCCCTCTGAGCAGTTCGTTTTCATCTGCCTTGATTTACCTGCTCATCATGCTTTCCAGCTAATGATCATCTTCCTGCAAGACTCACCTGCAAAACTGTCCACCATGCTCCGTGCACTAACTGTCTCTCATGACACTCCTCCCAGTCTAGGGATAGCGTGTCCATACCGTTGTGCTGGCACAACTACGCCAGGCATCTAGAACTTTGCTGTCAGGGGTTGCCCTCACCACGCCATTCTTCCCACATGAGTCGTAGACCTTCTTTGCAGTTAGGTTACTCCTGCCCTTCAGGCATCCTGGGCACAAGCTTGATTGATACCTCACCTGTTGTAAAGTTGCTTTTATTGGCTGGCATCAGAGGCTTCTGAGGGCTAAGAAGCAGGCGCCCACTTAATGGGGAGTTCTGGTGACAGGGGTTGCTGTGCCTTCGGCACTAAGATTATGGCCCATTTGGCTTATAGAGAGGTCGGCTTAATTGAGGGGTAGATATGAGCAATGGTTTGGACGAAGACGTTTGCTGCCGAGCTACTGCTGAAAGGAAATCAGCTGATGGACTATTTTTCCCACAGGCCTGGCCCCAGGTTCTCTCTCATGGATCTTCGGTGGTGTAGGAGGGAGGGGAGAGAATGCCTGCAGCACATGGTAGACAAGTTTGTAGAAATTGACCTGGTATTCTCTTGGAGCTGGTTCTGCTGGGTGAGATGCAGTGTTGCATGTAGGGCCCTACTGTCTTACAGCTTTTTCTCTCGACCAGTAATATACTCTGTTGGCCCTCTGCACACACTCCACTATCTCTACTGCCAAGAGCCAAAGCCTGCCTGGCTGCTTGTCGCTGCCCATCTCAGTGGCGAGGCAGAAAGAGAGTTGGATGTAGTGGATGTCCCATAAGAGGTGTCGCAGCGTAGAGTACAATTGAGGGGTGGGTTTCCTATTTGGGCAGAAGAATCTGAGCAGCCTCTTAGAGGGTACTGACATCCCTTACGCATACCTGCCTCCCGCTTAACCACCCATTCTCCCGCCCTCCCGCTTATGCATTTTAATCTCCCGCTTTTTTGTTATTGAGTTTTAGTCATGTGGTTTTCAATTTCATAAATTTTATTCTGTACAGTGTATAAGAATTATGGTACGTGCCATAACTTATAATAATTTAAATAGCGTCAATAACCCAAAATTTTGGCCAAATCTCATGGAATTAATTGTACATCGAGATAAGTTACCTTGTTGGTTACTATAGTTATGGGACTAGATTTAGTACGCGATCGTCATTGGTATTTTTTAGCCAATCAGAATTTTTTCCCTCTATCCAAGATGGCTTTATCAACATTGTAAAGGAGTGTTGGGCGGTGTTTACGTGTTTTCATTATGACGCAGATAGTCGTGAAATTTGTTCCAAGTTTCGGAAAATATACTACTGAGCCAAAAGAGTTCGGTGATAATGTGTTTTTCGCACGTGTTATTTACTTGTACTAGTGAATAGGGCCATCCTTATAGAAATGGCACAGAGTAAGTCTACAGTGAAGTATTTTGTGGTGTTTAAGAAGACATTCTGTGAAGAATTTCCGTGCATTTTATCCTCAAGAAAATAAGAACATTTTGCATTCTGCTCATTGTGTCGTCGTGATTTTTCCATCTCCCATGCTGCGAAGGGCGACGACGTGAAGCATGTAAATATAAAGAAACATGCAGACAATGTTCGATACATGGAATCAAATAAGAAGTTGGATGTTTTCCATAACACAAATCGTAAAGAAGATGGTGTAACTAATACTGAATGTTTGTTCATGTATTTTATTTTAGAACACAATTTACTCATTAGTTGTGCTGACCATGCAGGTTTTCTGTTCAGAAAAATGTTTCCTGAAAGTGAAATCGCCCAGAAATATGGTTGTGCTCGCACAAAAACTTCTGCCAAGGTGATGGAAATAGTGAAATCTGAATAAGAGAAACTTGTGTCGATGCTGCAGCAAAGTACTGTATTTTCATTGTCCACTGATTATAGCAATGACAGCGATGCCAAACTGTATCCTGTTGTTGCAACATACTACAATGATGAGACACTGATGATCAAGAGTTCTTTGCTGTGTATTCCTGTATTGAATGGTGATTCCACAGGCTTGAATATTGCTGCACTTATTTTGGATGCATTAAAATAACAGAATACTATAAAAACCAAAATTGCATAGCATTTGGTACTGGTTGGTGTGCAGGTTGGTGTAACTACTCACTTAAGAAAAGAGATGCCTAATATGTTTGCTATTGACTGCCCTGCCATCTTATAAATTTGGCTGCAGAAAAAGCAGCTGCATTCCTTCTATGAAAAATTGACAAAGTATTGGTAGATATTTACTTCTATTTGGATAGAAGTGCAAAGCAAAAGGACAAGTTAAAGGAATTTAAAAAACTCCACAACACTGAAGTAAAAAAAAAATCCTGAAACCGGTGTCGACATGCTGGCTGTTCAAGATTGTTAGAACAGTGGGATCCACTGGTAAGTTTTTTTCATTCAGAGGTTAAACAACTACCAAAGCAAAAATCTGCAACATTGGATTCTTACAGCATACCCAAGCTTTCTAATACTAAAGCAGTGGGCTCTGACAGTAGTAGTACCTCTCAGCTGAATCTAAGTTGTAAGTTTTCAACACCTGAATCAAAAAGTCCGAAAACTGTTTAGGAAGCAGTTAGTGGAACAAAGTATGGTGGTAATTTGTGAAGAGAATAGAGGTTCATGTTTTTGACTTCAAATCTGAATAAATCATTTTGCTTGTTCCTTCAAAATGTTTCACCCATTTTTGAGAGACCAAGTGAAGCATTGCAATCGCAAAAACCTCATACCCAAATTGCGTTCAATTCTGCTGAAACTGTACAGAAATATTCTTATACAATTTTTGAAACCTGTTGTAGTAAAAAGCAGTGTTTCTGTGTTTTGGAAGTCAAATACCATAATCAAAACAACCAGAAATAAGACAGTGAGCTAATCATAGGGAATTTAACTTCAAGAACTTGTAACGTTCGGGCAGTAGTTACAGACTGCCGATGTTACGTTGCCACAACTAGCTCAAGGAGAACACAAGACTCCGTACAATTGGCGCCGATTAATTAAGAAATAAGTTCAAGTTCCAGCGTATTTTGTTCTATACTTTATTTATCATTTGAATGACACAGTTCACATACGAATTTCCAGTATGCAGAGTACGAACCGTTCAGAGATAAATATACAAGTACAGACCAGTGCCACAGTTGTTTACAGATTATTAATGTGTCAAAACTTTCATCGCAAGACTAAGTTACGAAGGCAGGAGGGATGTTCGTTCCCTCCTGGCACCCTAACAACCTCCCACACCGACGGAAATAATTTGATAGAATTTAGGTTAAGTTAAACCGAAAAGAAATGTGAAAAAAAGATTTTACGGTCACGGGTGCTTGCAGATGTGGGTGAAATTCTTCACGCCCGATGCATCTTCTCCAACGGTTGGTTACTTTTTCTTTTTTGGGCGATAGACAGCACTAGTATTTATTATGCAGGCCTATCGCCCCCTTCTCCTACGATAAGGGCACGGCATCCGGCATCTGCCAGCAGCGTCATCTAAAACTGCGCTGTGTCCCGCTCTCAACACGTTATCGTAACTGTCACATTAACGTAACTTCGTTGTACACCCTAAAACTGCGCCGGAGGAACTAAAACTTGTCAACGTCGCCTGAAAGTATCTAATTAATGCTGACGCTTAACAAAACTCCAACTTTCGAAACGAAATGGTAACCGGACTCCTGATAAAACGTAAACAGCAGACGTCCGCCCGATAACCTACAATAGCACACGTCTGCCGGATAAACAAACTATCACGGGAAACGAGCCACCACGGCTTTAAACTTCAAACCCGATAAAAATATTACTAAGCTTAGCAAAGCTTAAGAAAAACGAAAGAAATTTAAACACGTGTCCCAAAACTTAAGAATATTGCATCATTACAAACTGTTGTAGAGCTAAAACCAGAACAGGCAATTTTTTTTCTCTGCTGTGAGGGAATTTTTTGTCAGAGCATGTCATTATATGTTGCACAAGTTTCCTTTGAAAAATGATGTGGTAGTAAATGCTGAAGTGACAAGGATAAAAAGTATGTATGATGCATCATTTCCAAGCTTGAAATTCTTGGTTGATAAATTCCCAGTTATTTTCAATGCAGACTCTGCAATGGATGAATTGCAGACAGAGTTTTGCGAATTACAGCTTGAAATACTTGAAGATAATATAGTAAAGAAGAAAGAGCTGATGTTCAGTAGAGTTTAATAGGAATGATGTTAAGTACCCTTGGAAACTTCAAGTATCAAAACATCTCAAAAGTTATTCTAAGTATTGTAACAACTCCTCACAGTAATGCAGATTGTGAGAGAATTTTCAGCCAGGTGAAGATGACTAGAACACAGTTCAGATCAACATTGGACAGTCTCATGGTGGCAAAATCTCAACAGATGGTTTGTTCCTATGAGCAAAAATGTGATTGTGAGCTTCGTAAAAAAGAAAAGCCAAATCTGGAACAACACAAAGTTTAAAAAAAACCACAAGTCTGTCAAATATGGGCTATCTAAACAAACTGCCTTTTTGTTCTTTTTTGTTTTTGTTTTATGTGTAGGTAGAACCGTTTGTAAGTGTTACATTTCTCAATGAAAACAAACTTGGACATTTTTGCTATGTGACATATTAGTGTTCAAGAAACAAACAAAAAGAAAGAAAAAAATATTAAGGAAAAATGCTACAAAATTAAAAAAAAAAAGAACACTTTTTATTAAGGTGAGTAAATTTTAAATGTGATAATAATGTGATCTTGGTTTGGGTTTGCTGCTGCCCCTTTACCCTTCCCTTTTCGGTTATTGGAGTGAGCAGAAATCACTAGCAGCTCCAAATCCCCTTGGAACAATTTGCGTACATACCACGTCCCTAGGAATTCTGTGTATTGGCTCCCCCATGCGTACTGAAGCAAGGTGGGAAATCACCGGCATGCCAGGCACTCAGTGAAGAAGGTTCAGTAGTAACCACATACCTGTCTCTGATGTTAGGCGACTAGGTGAGACATCGCCATACCCAACGAACAGCAAGAAGGAATTCCATTTCTGCATGATGCCTGAATGGTGAAGGAGGAGGGGATGGCTTATACCAGCTCCTGAAAGTAGCGTTCAGGTTGCTGGTTGTCAGCAGGGGGAAAGTGGGGAGAAGGCTGTTGGAAGTGAAGAGAGCTAGGAGAGAAACACATGTCATTCTCCCGGCTGAATCGCAAAAAATTTGTAAGGCGTGGACATTATGATCTGTGATGTTGAAAATAAAACATGAGTGAAGACACTTCATTGGACCTTTTCTTTTCCACGAATTCAGGATATGTAAAGAACACTGACTGTCTTGTGGCAAGTGTGTGGATATTAAAGGAATACACTGAAAGCTGCTGCCTTTAGTAAACATAGTTTTGTTGGTATATTAGACAAAGAAATATTCTTCTGGTAGTCCATCGCTATAGCAACGAATTGGGGTTTGGTCCTGGCCTTTATTCTTGTTCAACTTTTGNAATATTCTTCTGGTAGTCCATCGCTATAGCAACGAATTGGGGTTTGGTCCTGGCCTTTATTCTTGTTCAACTTTTTCTCTCCTAAAAGGCTTGAGCTTGACGTTTGTGTAACTCGTTCTCCTTTGTTAATTCATGTAATTCTTTGGCATCTGTAACAGGGTGAAGGCTTATTACTTTTGCGTTAAACTCATCACACGTACTGCAAAGGTCTGTTCTTGGATAACTGAAATAAATGTTGAATTTTGTTAAAAAAAATCTTGTTAAGTATTGTAAGAGCTCAGAATATTTTGAAACATTTGCTTAAATATTTCAAACATTTTAGAGATTTTCATATCTTCACTCAAGTACAGTCTTTTGGAGTCATGCATACTGTAATGACTCTTCTATCTTCAAAACGACACAATATATTCCTCAACCATATTCTGTATATAGTCTCTCAAATGTCAATGTTTTGAAGATATCTGGCCTCTTCTATAAACAGGTGGTTATCCAATATTCCTCACAGATTCTTTAATGTAATTCAGTTTTCCAATAATGATTCCGTGAATAAAAATGGAAGCTTTGTGGTAAACGGTAATGTCCTCAACAGCATCTGCTCTCTTCACAGGTAAGACTGAAATCATTCCTGCCAAGTAAGAGTTTTACGCATCATTGCACTCTATAAGTTATTAAATGACTGCACAATGGACTGCCTTTCTTAAGGAGTTATATGTTCGAAACACTTCAATTTCTTACAACGGCAGTATTCGTCTACCTCATGGGATTGAAGTCTGATTTTCNAATATTCTTCTGGTAGTCCATCGCTATAGCAACGAATTGGGGTTTGGTCCTGGCCTTTATTCTTGTTCAACTTTTGCTCTCCTAAAAGGCTTGAGCTTGACGTTTGTGTAACTCATTCTCCTTTGTTAATTCATGTAATTCTTTGGCATCTGTAACAGGGTGAAGGCTTATTACTTTTGCGTTAAACTCATCACACGTACTGCAAAGGTCTGTTCTTGGATAACTGAAATAAATGTTGAATTTTGTTAAAAAAAATCTTGTTAAGTATTGTAAGAGCTCAGAATATTTTGAAACATTTGCTTAAATATTTCAAACATTTTAGAGATTTTCATATCTTCACTCAAGTACAGTCTTTTGGAGTCATGCATACTGTAATGACTCTTCCATCTTCAAAACGACACAATATATTCCTCAACCATATTCTGTATATAGTCTCTCAAATGTCAATGTTTTGAAGATGTCTGGCCTCTTCTATCAACAGGTGGTTATCCAATATTCCTCACAGATTCTTTAATGTAATTCAGTTTTCCAATAATGATTCCGTGAATAAAAATGGAAGCTTTGTGGTAAACGGTAATGTCCTCAACAGCATCTGCTCTCTTCACTCTAACCTTATACTGATATGAAGCATCGTGGTAGTTGTTGGTTTCTTCTTGACGTTATTTACATCTCTTCACAGGTAAGACTGAAATCATTCCTGCCAAGTAAGAGTTTTACGCATCATTGCACTCTAGAAGTTATTAAATGACTGCACAATGGACTGCCTTTCTTAAGCAGTTATATGTTCGAAACACTTCAATTTCTTACAACGGCAGTATTCGTCTACCTCATGGGATTGAAGTCTGATTTTCNAGTTATATGTTCGAAACACTTCAATTTCTTACAACGGCAGTATTCGTCTACCTCATGGGATTGAAGTCTGATTTTCTTCATAAAATCCATGAGTCTTCCCATCTTCTGTTTCTTCTTGCCTACGTTGCTCAGTGTTCCCGCTGACATTCCTTCGTCCAAACTCATAGCTGCCTAAATACACACATAACCTGTTAGTAGTAAACATTCATCTTTGTGGCAGACAGACGATATAAACAGGTCTACATAACTATAATAACAAACATATTATTTCCCTTATGTATATTATAACACTAGAGGGATAAGGCAACTCTGATACCGATGAAATGCAAATGCAAAATGAGTGGGGAACATGCATGTGGACGTCTGATTTTTCCCAACAACCATGGACATCAACTGTTTATATCTGAAACCCAGAGTTTTTCACACTTACAGTAGTTACATTGGAAACCACTTTACCTTGGTCTGGGCATCTGGTTCCCAGCGATAACGCCACTATCCTGGATGCCGCTGGTGCTGAAATCAAACCCTCGCTCTGAAACCTACTTGAAGGAGACTTGGTTACCAACAGTAAAGTGGTTTCTCTATACTCTCTGGGAAGTACATATAGCGAGGTCTCCTACCACCCCTAGGGGCATGTGCAGTGTGCACCCCTAGTTGGAATCATTACCCACCTCAGCTGAGCATCTGACTACCAGTGATAATGCAGCTTCTGTGGACATCAATACGTCAGGGAGCATGGCTTGCCACCGTCATTGGGAGGGATGCTCTTAAATGGGGAATTAACCAATCTTCGGGCACCGGCACCAGAGAGATGTTTCGGCTCTCTGGAATGCCCGCTCTTCCCTCACACATAGTTTTCGTAACCCTCAACTTGTATACCTACTAGAACTCACCTTAGTCTGACCTACTACCTTGCTGCATGCCCCATCGTAAAGCAGGTAGGGCAAAGGTTGAGAAGATAGCTGCTGCTCAGTGTNCTCTTAAATGGGGAATTAACCAATCTTCGGGCACCGGCACCAGAGAGATGTTTCGGCTCTCTGGAATGCCCGCTCTTCCCTCACACATAGTTTTCGTAACCCTCAACTTGTATACCTACTAGAACTCACCTTAGTCTGACCTACTACCTTGCTGCATGCCCCATCNGTTTTCGTAACCCTCAACTTGTATACCTACTAGAACTCACCTTAGTCTGACCTACTACCTTGCTGCATGCCCCATTGTAAAGCAGGTAGGGCAAAGGTTGAGAAGATACCTGCTGCTCAGTGTTTATGATCTGTGGGTCAGAGAGCCGACTGTCAAAGTGTCTACATTCACTTGCATGAGGAAGCTGCTCGTCAACAGTCCAGAAACACCACAGTCACCTACTACTGGCAGTCACCATCCCGGATCAGCAGGGTCCATCATACCACCCAGTATACTCCAGCATACCAATATCCTTGCCACCGCCCTCACCTATGTGCCACCCAGAAACCATCAGGTCTACTCCACTTACAGCAGTTAAACGCCGTCTAGAATTCCATGGTCATCTGCCATCAGCTAAGCTTGTCAATACTGCAAACATATTCACCCCTACCCCTGCTACGACTCTCCACTGCCTTTTCAGCACTTCCATGGGCTGAGAGGTGAGTTATAAGTTACTGGAGAAGGGCTCCAGTCATCAAATACTGTAGAATCTTACTAAAACGACCCCTCGTAGTTTCCGGAAATAATGTCTTTATGACAGGTCAGTTGCCATATATATTTTGGGGAATTTTGGACAACTTGTTGCAGATTTTTAGACATTTGCCATTTTGATACAGATGTCGGTCATGAAAAAACAAGACTGAGCACGAAATATACTTAAAATAGACAAGTAACCTATTGACGAGAATATAAATATACATACAATACTGGAAAATTCCAAGTGGGAATAGAGTCAAAAAACAGGATACTAGCTACGATATAGATATGTGTGTGTGTGTGTATATATATACGCACACACACACACACACACACACACACACGACCAACAGATAACGCATAGAAAACAACACAGGTTAGAAACCTGCTTGAAAAATAGGATAATGCTGACAAATTATGTAGGAACAAAATGGGACAACACAACAAAGAAACACACTCAAACACAGTAGTTTTCCCAGACACAACAGAATATGACATTTTGGGAACTGCTATTTTTTCCCGTCTTCAGGCAGCGACACACAGAGCCCGAGAACACAAGTTCGACTGACGAGAAGACAGAAAAAACATGGGTTTATATAGTTTTTGCCCATATTTATGCCTCAGCCAATGGCAGTGGAGCTGTCTTCTTATTGGCTGTGCAGTTAAAAGTAGTTTGATTGGCTGGAGTGGTCTTGTATGGATTGTGTGTTTGCTGTTGTTTTGTGCTGCAGAGATGTTTCTCTCTTAATTAATGGTTTCCACATATTTTTTAATTCAATATTCTGTTGACTGAAAATATTATTATTGCTAATAATAAAAGCTGATTCCTTGATTTTTCTTTTGATTTTGTCGGTTTCCTGAGTGAGTGGATTTGAATTTTCCCAAAGAATCTTTATGTTACACAATTTTCAAAAAAATCAAAATTAAAACTTGTTAACATTCACATAGCACTTCTGGTTCCGTNACACACACACACACACACACGACCAACAGATAACGCATAGAAAACAACACAGGTTAGAAACCTGCTTGAAAAATACGATAATGCTGACAAATTATGTAGGAACAAAATGGGACAACATAACAAAGAAACACACTCAAACACAGCAGTTTTACCAGACAGGACAGAATGCAAGCCAGGTATACTATAGTCAGGAATATATATGTACAAAGCCAGAAAATTCCATAGCGGAATAGAGTCTATTAAAACAGGACAGCAAGCGAATTGCGAAAAACTAAATACTTATGAAAAACTATAAACAATAAACAAACACCACACAGAAGGTGACACAGGCTAGTTATCTACTACACAAATAAGGCAACACTGGCAAAACAAAGACAACTAAGAACTTGCACAAACACAGTAGTTTTCCCAGACACAACAGAATATGACATTTTGGGAACTGCTATTTTTTCCCGTCTTCAGGCAGCGATACACAGAGTCCGAGAACACAAGTGCGACTGACGAGAAGACAGAAAAAACATGGGTTTATATAGTTTTTGCCCATATTTATGCCTCAGCCAATGGCAGTGGAGCTGTCTTCTTATTGGCTGTGCAGTTAAAAGTAGTTTGATTGGCTGGAGTGGTCTTGTATGGATTGTGTGTTTGCTGTTGTTTTGTGCTGCAGAGATGTTTCTCTCTTAATTAATGGGTTCCACATATTTTTTAATTCAATATTCTGTTGACTGAAAATATTATTATTGCTAATAATAAAAGCTGATTCCTTGATTTTTCTTTTGATTTTGTCGGTTTCCTGAGTGAGTGGATTTGAATTTTCCCAAAGAATTTTATTGCTGTTATCTCAAGCATGTTCATCAGCAAGTTTGATTTTTGAGTTTCACCTTTCTTGCAGTTGTTTTTTTGTTCTTTAAGTTAGGTTGAAAGAACTCTGCCAGTTTCACCTATGGACATATGGCCGTATTCGCAAGGGATCTGATATACACAGTTGTGGGTTTGTAGTTTGTCTGTGGCAGGTTTCACCCTGATAACTATACTTTTAATAGTGGATTTCAACCGGAATGCTGTTTGTAGTCCATATTTGTTTCCCAGATGTCNTGTCCCAAAGCTTCAGACACCCGAAAGAATTTTACACCCGAGTCCCGAAAAATTCCGAATATTGCGTCATTACATGCTGTTATCTCAAGCATGTTCATCAGCAAGTTTGATTTTTGAGTTTCACCTTTCTTGCAGTTGTTTTTTTGTTCTTTAAGTTAGGGTGAAAGAACTCTGCCAGTTTCACCTATGGACATATGGCCGTATTCGCAAGGGATCTGATATACACAGTTGTGGGTTTGTAGTTTGTCTGTGGCAGGTTTTACCCTGATAACTATACTTTTAATAGTGGATTTCAACCGGAATGCTGTTTGTAGTCCATATTTGTTTCCCAGATGTCTTATTTTTTTTCATAAAGATCCTAACATATGGGATAGCTAGGGTTCCACCTGGTTNCTTATTTTTTTTCATAAAGATCCTAACATATGGGATAGCTAGGGTTCCACCTGGTTTTTCGGTCTCTTTGGGGTTGAGTGGTATGATAGGTTTTATCTGCTGCTTTATGATGTTGGTTGGATAGCCATTACGCTGGAGTTCTTTTTTATTTGTTTGTGTTTGTCTACAATAGATTTTTGTTTAACAGATTTTGACCCCACCCACAAACCCAGATACATCAAAATTTACAATTTTTTTCATGAAGTCTGTGAGCGTGAAAAATACACACTTTTTAAATTAAATATAAATTTATTTTAATAGGCAGATGTCGCCTTAAAAAATGATACCTGAGAAGCTTATACTTAGGCTCCCCTTCTCACCCAAAATGTTGAAAACATTGAGCTGCGTGAGGATTACCAAGCATTGCAAATCCGTGTTCAATCTTTTCTGGCATAAAATAAACATGATTTTTGCATGGAATATTAATTTAATTCAATAGTCAGATGTCTTCCGAATAAAATTATACCACAGGAGGGTATCTGCAATGTCTCTGGTCACAAAACAATTACAAAAGTTACAACATTGGACACTGTGTACTTATTTGAGAGTGCAAATTCAACTTTTATATCCTCTTGCAAAAAACTACAGCATATTTCAATATAACAATTATTAATATTAATAAACAAATACTTTGTCAAGAAAATGATACTACAGAAGGGTATTTGCTACCTTCTTTGTCGCCAATTGATTAGAAAATCTTTAAAATTTGACACAGCTATGTGTTTTGGAGTGAAAACTCAATAATTATTGGCCTCCTGCAAAAATAATGACAATATTTCTACTAAATATTAATTTATATTATTAAACGCATGTCTTCCTAATAAAATGCTAGTGTCCTCCTTTGTTGCCAATCANCTACTAAATATTAATTTATATTATTAAACGCATGTCTTCCTAATAAAATGCTAGTGTCCTCCTTTGTTGCCAATCGATTATAAAAAACGTTAACATTAGACATGGCCTACATTTTCGGCACAAAAATCCAATATTTGATTGCTTCTTGCAAGGAAATCTGACAGTATTGCAACAAAATATTAAGTTATATTAATAAAGCAAAGTGAGAATGCAAGCAAGAGAGATATATAACACAAGTTGATTCATGACGAGTTACCGCCATTCACACGGCTTATTTCTTACATAATTTGGAGCAAAATATGTAATATAAATGTGGGTCCTANCTACTAAATATTAATTTATATTATTAAACGCATGTCTTCCTAATAAAATGCTAGTGTCCTCCTTTGTTGCCAATCAATTATAAAAAACGTTAACATTAGACATGGCCTACATTTTTGGCACAAAAATCCAATATTTGGTAGCTTCTTGCAAGGAAATCTGACAGTATTGCAACAAAATATTAAGTTATATTAATAAAGCAAAGTGAGAATGCAAGCAAGAGAGATATATAACACAAGTTAATTCACGACGAGTTACCGCCATTCACACGGCTTATTTCTTACATAATTTGGAGCAAAATATGTAATATAAATGTGGGTCCTATTCCCAATATTTACAGAGTAATTCGACAATCAGCATACCCACCCTACAGTGGAAAGGAGTTTTCAACACTGGTTCAACATTAGTGTGTGTTTTGGTGTCCTACATTATCAGCTGATTGGGCCATTCATTTTTCCAGAATGCTTGACTGGTGTGGTGCATCTGCAATTTTTGCAATAAGAACTGCCGCTCTTACTAGAGGATATTCTGTTAGCATTGAGAAGTCGTATGATCTTCCAGCATGATAGTGTACCTCCCTTTTCCACTGTGCTTGGTTGAACACTTAAATGTGCATTATCTTGAGGTTAGGACGAGGCGGTTTGCACTCCTGGCCTCCTCAATCACCAGATCTATCGTATGGGGATGGATGAAGATAGACAGCCGTGTCCAGCTACGTAGAGCAACACGTGCATTTCATAAACCTGCGACCATGTGTATGGAAGTAGACCGAAACATTTATGAACATTTTTTGTAAGCTTGTTATACACAATTGTGATGTTCAACTGTAAACAATATGGTCTGATAATACATCACTGTTTTTACTTCTAAAAGGGCTATTATTTTATTAGTCATTTTAAAAATGTTTTATTACTCTGTAAATATTGGGAATATGACCCACATTTATATGACATATTTTGCTTCAAATGATGTAAAGAATACACCCTGTGAGTGGCGGTAACTCCTAGTGAATCATCATGTATGTGTATGTACAGGTTGAGTATAAAATATACCCCAACTTTGAAGGTCTATAATATCAAAACCAAACAACCTACAACCTTGATTGACCAATCGAATGAACCGTGGAACCGTGAAGTTTGATTACCATACATTCATAAATGTTTAATGTGACCACCATGAGTGGCCCGAACGACATCTACGCGATAATCAAACTCATTTCACGCTCTTGTCAGCATGTCCGGTGTTACGGTTTGGATGGCGTTCGTAACTCTCGGTTTGAGGTGGTGAGTGGGTAGCGAGCTCGCATTTGACACGTCAATGTGAAGGGGACGGTCTGATGTTTCCTTTATGGTGAGCCACCCCATTGGCACCTAGCTGTTCGCGGATACCTGAATGAGACGTTGCCGCAACGTTGGATTGGTCGAGGAGCAGCTTGTGACCAGGCTCTTCATCACTGGCCCCCAAGAAGCCCAGATCTTACCCTGTGCAATTTTTTTCTATGGGGGTACATACAGGATCAAGTGTTTCGTCCACCATTGCAGGCTAACATTGACAACCTCAAAACGAGAATTACGGACACCAGCATGTTGTACTTTCAGTAGGTACCACTTTCACTGGAGCTAGTGGTGTGGGCCTTGCCTTGGCCATGGTCTTCCTCTTGTCGTCCGCATCTTGTTCCCTAACTCAATCCCTTCTGATTAGCTCTTCCAAGTTTTCTGGCTTGGGTTTAGCAGGTGGGAATGTATTTCAGGTAACAAGAGGAGTGTAATAAACTCAACAGCATCAAATTCATCTCATCTGGGGTGTACTCTTTGGAAGATATAGAGGCCTTATGGTGTAGGAAAAGCTCTGCTTCCTCCCCTTCTTTTTGAAACTGGTCGCAAAATTTGTTGGTTATCTGTGTGACCGAAAAATACGCAGTCGTCCTTTAGATGAGCTGTTCTAACCTGGTTACGTATTCTCCATACCTATGCCACCATTTCTCGGCTTTGCCTTAGAGCTGGGCTTTAGTCTTTGGTATGTTGAGCATCTTCGGCAGTTGGATCCTCTTAAATTCTGTGGCACACATTGCCAGGAAGCCGCACGTGTCTTCTTGTGGCTTCCCCGCATACTCTGACAAAATAGTAATTGCTCCAGGCTTGATGGTCATATGGCCAGTAGGGGATCTGTCCATGGTGGGGATTTGGTAGTGCCTATTCAGCGAGATGAGCAATGGAAATATAGGCCCTCCAAATATCTGGCTCTAGTCGCTCCCCCAAGTCAGAGGTGGTGGATGGTTCTTAGACAATCAGCACAGGCTTTGCGGGAGCAGACTAGCCCTGAACACAGGTTGATCACGCCAGTTTTGTCGTTCCCGGCAGATATGACAGCAAAATTCTAGTCCTTTTATGTTTCTAACTTGGTCTGCCCATCATAAACAGGCACAATGAAAATTAGTTTTGCAGTGCATGCACGAGATATGATAATGTCCTATAGCAGGAGTGTTTGTCCCTTATGTTTTGTTTCATCCACGAACGCTATACTTCTAAGTTTATGGGTGCCACGGTTTGTTTATTTCGACTCCCCGAAGTTGTAGGTTCACATGGCTAGTTACGGTCGGAGGTACTTTTCACAGGGGCTCCCAGTCTTGAGTCTCGTCCGGAAACGTAATCTCTTAGACCCCATGGCTGGCGCCAAGTAAGAAGCTTGACTCTCCACCTGTACGGATTGTCTTCAGCAGGTGGTTTTAGTTGAAGCTCCCCCCCCCCCC
>NQII01001776.1:404132-423148 GCA_002778355.1 Clitarchus hookeri
GTTGTAGTTGTAGTTGTGTTCCTTAGTCTTACAGCTTCCTCACGTTGGATCAAGTACACCCTGCTTTCTCCCTGGTTGGACTCCACAGTCTTCCTGGCTAGAGCCAAGGCTTTTCTGACCACCTTCTGCTGTTCAGCCCTATGGCACGGCATCAGGTTGCAGAAAGAAAGATGGTGGAATAGCAGGTGTTACGTAGGAGTTGGCACGGCTCTTGGTGACAACAAGGGTGTACAATGAAAAGACGGCATCCCGTAGAGTGGTGAATTCCCTCACAGCGCAGTGCCCAACAGAATGCATAGTGCCTTTGCTAGGATAGCGAGGGCAAGCAGGATTATTTCTGGCACTCCACTTATCCGTGTGAGTTAGTGTGTGAGGGAGTGAGTGTGTGAGGGAGTGAGTGTGTGAGGGAGCGAGGGAGCGAGTGTGTGAGTGAGCGAGCAAGTGAATGAGNGGAGTGAGTGTGTGAGGGAGTGAGTGTGTGAGGGAGCGAGGGAGCGAGTGTGTGAGTGAGCGAGCAAGTGAATGAGTGAGTGAGTGACACACATGAGAGACAGGATGCTGGCTGCATGGCCGGGATGCGCAGAGCTCTCTGTCTNTGAATGAGTGAGTGAGTGACACACATGAGAGACAGGATGCTGGCTGCATGGCCGGGATGCGCAGAGCTCTCTGTCTCTCAACCTTTTCTACGACCTACTCGCTTGCCCTGAGCCCAGTGTATAAATAGCAGCCATGGCCAGCAGCTAGAAGGGCGGTAAACAGGCATGCGTCCAAGTGCCAAGCGGTGATGTGATGCAGGCAGTCTGCATACAGGCAGCAGCAGCAGTAGCTCTTCTGGTCGCTACCCTGTCAAGTCCGTTTAGTGAAGACATAGAAACTCAGCTGAATTGGCAGCATCTTGGATTTAGTTTCACTTCAGCACATTTTTCTTCTTATTATTTTATGCAATTGTCAATCTATAATAAACATCAGTTTAAATATATTCTCAGGGTTTTGTGTATGTACAAGTTAGTTACTAACTGACTTAATTTTATTTGTGGCTTATAGCATGTTTGTAATTATTTTGTGTTCTGATTTGCAGTGATATTCGGTGTACAAAGTCATTTGTTTTTGAATGGGTGTTTGTGTATTTTTGTCATTGCTTTAGTTTTTAATGTTATGTGTTTTAAAAATTGCCAATTAATTCCTTTGGTTTCCATGCCTTTGAAACATGTAACTATGAAGGGGATGAATTTTCCATTGTTGTAAATCTGCATTTTAACAGTAAACTGGTGCCAGCACTGGTTCGAATACTTCCTGTATCCACCTGCAAATGTTCTCTCTATGGTGGAGAATGTGATGGAGGAACATGATCCAGAACTGCTACAGTTCCTTTGTGACCACAATGTGACTTCAGAGCTGTATGCATGGAACATCTTGCAGACAGGCTTCTCACAGGTACAGTTCACTGTCACATGAAAAGTCGTCTATGTGAAGCATTTCTTCCTCACCATAAACATTAACATGGGTTTTATATATTTAGCATCAAACAAAAAATTAGCTAACTCCCAAGTATTGGTTATTGCTGAATTTATTTGCACATATGTTACGTACCATGGAACAGTTCTTTAATGACAACTGGCAAAGGGAAGATAAATTATCACTAGTGAATTATCGTTATAACTGAAATGTACTGTGTGGCATAATTTCGTGCACTACTACTATACACCCAGTTCATGGGCACACAGTTCATATTTTCTGAACACCGCTGCAACATGGAAACTGACAAGCTGGCAGTGAAATTGGTGCAATGTATAGTTGACCCTCAATATTGCAACTGTCTTTGGATCTTGAGAATACTGTAGCAAAATATAAACTAACTAATTTTCATCCTCAAAAAATTATAAAATTATATTCAAAGTGTTTGTAAAGTAAAGTTTGTGTTTAATTGTCTCTGGCTTAACACCAACATGATTTTTAATGAAATATTGATTTTAATCACAGGACGATCTCTATACTGTGTATCAACCCCATTCATAGCAACTGTCTTTCTATAAACATTTGTTTTTCAGGAATAGAAAATTTGAGGGAATTCTGCTTAAAAAGTAAATGCATTTCACTTTTCTTGGTTGCTGCACATTGCATTGGTGAGCACTGTACCAGAAGTAGCACTTACCTAAAAATAGATATTACCCTACCTAGGTTGCCAATGCTAGCCAATACCTATTGACTCCGCCCACTGTCCACCCCACAGGCTGCCTAATGTTTCCACACGTGATGTGACTTTCATCAGGCCATGTGTTTGTCCTACCATTTTGCTCTCGCTCACTTGCCTTCTCACTTTGTGTGCATTTTTATGACTTGGATTTTTCTTGGGTTTTGATTTGGCATCAGCCAGCCTACAAATTCACTCACAAACACAACTCTGGGCAGCAGTGGCTTCTGTCACACACAGTGTGCAACTACGGCAAGTCTTCTTCCCCTTGTGGCCTCTCCCTCGCTCTAGACCTTAACATATGATAAGAGCCAGATACATTATTGCTCCCTCACTTCCAGTCTTCTCCCCTTCCCCCTCCCCCTTGGCATACACTCTTTTACTAAGTTTATCAGATGCGAGGTGCATAAAACATGATGCCAAAAATTACAGAATGCCATTAAATAGAGTATCTGAAACATTGGGGCAAAATAATTTTCAGTGCTTTCAATTATAGGCTTTTCACGGTAAAGTGAGCACTTTTGATAGCCTTCTTATTTAGAATAATAGTCAATAAATTAATTTTATTTTAACCTTAGATGTTAACTTCTGAGTTCTGTGGAATATACACACTGTGTGTATTACTTACATGGTAATATTTATTTAAAAAAAGTGGTTAAAGGATGATAAATGGCAGAAAGGAAAAGTAACTAGGGTCTCAAAAGTGCTCACTTTAACGTGAACATCATATAGGTATTTGTACTCTAGTTCAGAACAGTTATTTGAACTGTAAACGGTACTTAAAATTTTCTTGTTCTGCTGTAGTTTCCATTAGGTGTGTCTGGCTCACACATGCTGGCTGATGTTCACATTCCAGCACTTCTACAGTAAAAACAACTGCATTTTCCATTTTAGCTTGATTATGCTAACATTTAGACTTCATGCTGATTAGACATAGACAGCGCGCATCCCTCTGGGTTTCACCCCTTTCCTCTCCTCCCCCCCCCTTCTCTTAAACAGCAGGTTCGAAATACCCTTCTGTGGTATCGCTTTAGTCAGAAAACATGGGTCTATTAATATAAATTAATGTGTAAATGAAGTATCGTGTTAATTTTTTTGCTAGAAGTCATCAAAAACTGCATTTGCGCTCGCCAAAAAGTATGCAGCATTGAATGTTACAGTTTTTGTTGTAACAAGGGAGGTCGCAGATACCCTTCTGTAGTATCATTTTATTAAGAAGTTATCTGACTGTTGAATTAAATTAATATTCCCTGCAAAAATCATGTTGATTTTACTCCAGAGACAATTGAACGTGGACATAAAATGCTTGGTTAATACTCATACTGCTCAATTTTATTAACAGTTGTGCACCGATATGACTTTACCTATTACAAATTCAGTTATTGATTGTGAGATCAATAATATGCAGATAGCAATTCAGTTACCAATTATTAGATTTAAATAAATTATTAAAGTTGCCAAAATTATATATAGCCAATTCAGCAGTTCCAGATTATGTATTGTAACAAATATGTTTACTTGAGAATATGGTATAAGCAAAACGTACAATATCAGTACTCACTGCAAAGTTAATGCAATGTAACAATGTTTGTGTAAGCAAGTACAGTTAAATAATCATAATTTAAAATGGGACACTTTTTGTAGAGGAAGACAGCAGTCTCAAGGTTTTCGGTGGCATTTATTCCTTTTGTTTTGTAGAACGTTCCCTGCTGAAAAAAAACCTTTTGAAGTAATTAATAATATTCAACTAAAAAAAAAGTGTGATTTGGAGACACAGATAAATAAATAAAGCAATTAAAATTTTTTTTTTTTACTATTTTAAATAATTAATCATTGAAAACTACTTACTCTGATTTTCCCGAACACTTACGCCTGTCGCAAGTTATGCTGCACTCAAGCTTGGTGCTTAGGTATTATTTGATGACAAAGTGTCGAATAGGCCCTTCCAGGATATCAATTTATTCAGAAGACTTGTGTCTATTGAAATAAAATCATCCGATCTCCCAGCAAGAGGCTACTGAAATTGAACTTTATGGTTAGTAATACATGTTTTTCAATGTTCAAGCTATTTTTGGTGACAATTTTGGCGACAAGGGGAAGTCAGATAAATGCTTCTGGGCATATAATTTCATTCAGAAGATGCTGCTCATTGAGTTAAATTAATACTTTGTTTAAAAATCATGGTGATTTTATGCCACATATAATAAAATACCAACTTTATGGGAAAAAGCAACCTTTAATTGCAAAAGAAAACATCTTTGCAAAAAAATAATTCTTTGTTAAAATGTATTGTGTAACATTAATATTTTCGGGCGAGAGAGTTGTTCTGCGGGCAGAAGACTTGTGTCTCTCTTTCTCTCTCTCTCCCCCTCTCCCTCTCCCTCTCCCTCTCCCTCCCTCTCCTTCCCCCCTCCCCACTAATAATATCCATCTGCCTGTCTCTGTCTGGGACCTTTTCCCTACCTCATCATCACTCCTCTACGATATTCAGGAAGTACACAGAGTAAACAACCTTATCTCTGCATCTATGTTGTAAAACACTGTTCCCTGGAACTCACGCCCCCTTTCTCACAACCTTTCAACTCAACTGTTTCATTTTGTTTATATTGGGTATAAAAATTTTCTGCAATCGGATTACCGTTGCATATGCTTGGCTGCCATGATCATGTTAGAGGTCAAATCCTGCAGAGCACTTATCCGCTCTGTGATGCTGTGCATTTGACAGGATAACTGTGCATCATTAAAGTGAGATCACATCATTAGTTTTATTTTACTCTTCATATACTCTACTGATTGCTCTTTCGCCAGCCTTGTAAGAGGAGGAAGTAAGCGCGGAACAGCTTCTCCTCTCGAAGGCAAGTAAAGGAGAGGAAGGAAGGTGGGCAGCTGAGTGACAGAGAGAGGGGAGATAGCAGACTCAAGGACGCCATACTGATTGCTATGTAACTGCTTTTGCTCTCGTCTGGCGTGTAAGGCGAGGGAGCGTGTCTAGGATGATGGAAGAAAGTTGAGTAAAATGGGGCCTTGTATACAAATCTAGAATGCTGGAACCAGGAAAAGCAGTATGTCCTGGGAGGATATGCTGGGGATGGAACAAACCTGCTGCCATGCAAGACTTGCTAGAATAAATTCCATTTTTATTGCCTGGGGTGGAGAGATCAGCTAATGAATATGACAGGCTTGTCATTTAATTGTACCAAGTGCTGGAAGAAAACCTCTTATTTTGTTAGAGTTATGAGACGTAGTGGAATTATAACATCTTCAATCTTTGTAACACTTCAATATATTTGCGAAACATATTCGCGAGTGTCGTAGTCTTAACAACATACTTCATTTATCCATAGACAAAAGACTCCTGATATACATAGATACACTTGTACGTTATCTTATAGGCTGTTAACGGTAAAGTGAGTACTTTTGAGGCCCTAGTTACTTTTTCCTTTCAGCCTTTTTTTTAAAATCATTTTTGAATAAATATTGCCATGTAATTAATAAACATAATGTTTATATTCCACCGCACTCGGAAGTTAATGTCTAAAACTAAAACTAAATATATTTTTTGAATATTTTTCCAAATGAGAGGGCTTTCAAAAGTGCTCACTTTATCGTGAATAGTCTATAAGTACCTATAATACACTCTATATACAGTGGAACTGCATTATAACGATAGTCAACAATGGCAAAATAAATTATCACTATAGTGAGTTATCGTTACAACAAAATTTACAGTGACCCGTAATTTTTTAAATTGTATTTGCCCTTGCAGATTCTGTGTTTAAAGAATGCCGTAACCTACACGTATGCAGTAACAAGTTAATACAAAAAAAATCTACGTCTGACAGCGGCATTATGTAACGACCAGCAGACACGCGCAACGTTGCTTCTTCTTCCATTCTTCTTCCCCTCCCACAAATTCTCGGGTTGCGGGAGGGAGTTAGTTGCCTACCAATCAGCGCGCTACTTCACTCATTGTCTCTTTCACACACACAAAGCCTAGAGATCACTGAAAACTTCCCTCCCTACTACCCCACCCTCCCTCGACTACAGTAACCTGTCTGCACTCCTCTTCTATATACTCTTTCTCCTCCCATCTCTCGTCCCTCTTCCACTACCTTTCTTATTCTGGTTGCCGATCGATAAATTCCTCCAAGCCTTCTTTGTTTCCGTGTATAGCAGAGGGTAGCCAACCTCTCGGGTAGAGAAGGGAAGAGGCGACACAACGTTTTTTAGGGTTGACATTCTAGCACGGAAAAAAAAACAGAAAAAGGAAGCCGGCTGCCCACCATTTTAACGACTACCCCCCTTTTCTTGCTCTCGACTTGTTCTACTCCCATTCGTGCCTCTCCCCTCAACTATCATACCCTCTACCTTATCCTTCACAACACCTTTCTCAAGCTCCACCGACACGAGTGTCGCCACAGACTAACAAAGGCTGACTCTGGCATGGCAGGTGGGTGAATATCACCTGCGATACGACGTGTTTAAACATGTTAAAAATACGAGTTTACAACTTTTCTTATCGCTATAATGAAAGGTTTCATTAACAGATTTGCTTCATAAACGAAATTAAGTACCTTTCAAATGATAGGGAAAATGACGGTGCATTTAAAAAGTATCGCAATAGCGGATGTGACTCGCAATAACGCGGTTCCACTGTAGTAACAAAAGATAGACAAAGTTTACAACAGTGCGACAATTTATGAAACTAATCCTTGCCACAGTGCAGCAAACATGAAAAATTCTACTTAACTAAAGGTATAGCATCTTACAACATTTCCCCTTGCTCTGTCATCAGTATAGCAATGTAAACATTCAATAGACTCTACTGCTAAATGAGAAACATATCACTCAAAATAAAATATAAAAGGAAAAGACATTTGCTCTGCTACAGTACAAAATGAACTCAAACCAGATGCATTGCCTTGACAAAACACTGAGTTTTAGGCCCATTCGTAGCTTTCGTGAACAAATCTGCCAAGTTCTCATTGCTTGGAGCATACTCAAATTTCATAATCCCCTTCTCAACATAATCCCTACATAATTGGTACTTAATGTTAAAATACTTGGACAATTCTGTTTCACAACTTTTTTCAGTAAGCTTAATGGCACTCTGATTATCACACATGATAATGAACGGCTTTGGTAGAAACTTTGATTAACCTAATTCAGTAACAATCTGCTTCAACCACAATGCTTCCTTTGCAACATGGAACATTGATGCATACACCGTTTCAGTAGTGGATTTGGCCATAAGATCTCTGTACTTCGGTAGTCTAGTTTTCCAATTGGCATAGCATCTTACAACACTCTTTGATGTCAAGGGGGTTAGAAATGTCCAGGATTAGGACGACCATGGTAATAATAGCTGGCTTTCTGGTTAGCAGCGGTAGGGCCACTTCCCTGGGAAACACTGGGGTTGAGAGCAAGGCATGCTACTGTTTTCTCACCGGATACTTGGTTACCAGTTGTAGTGCTGCTGCTTTTGGGCCCTTTGGCAAACCGATAGTGGGGTATAAACATCTTCACCTCCAGCGCCATCCAAGTTGTGGGAATTGGCATTGGATGGAGATTCCAGCTCTCCAGGAGACATGTCCTGTCTTTCATCTTAAACTTTGGCCCATGGTTCACCCTGCATAGTCCGTGCCTGGAACTGCTGTCACATCCTACCTCGTGTCCTGCTACTGAGTTGGTGGAAAGAAGATGGGACAGATAGTTGCTGCCCAGGCTAGATGTGCTGAAGAGCAGGGACCTAGTGCCCCAAGAGTATACATCAATATCCAGGTTCCCTCCAAGGTGAACTGGGTTCGATTCCCAGTGGAGTTACCCAAATTTTTGTATGTGGGGTAATAATTATAACATTGATATGTGAGGGGAAGTGACCGAATTATTGTGGAGATCAACAGTTCTTAGTGCAGCACTCGTTAAGTTTTCAAATAGTAAAAGTTATGAAAATAAATCCACAGGGGGGCAGAGGAACCAACTACCTGTAGAAAAAAAAATGAAATATTTGGTTCATGGCTCAATTTAATAAACATCAAAGAATAGTAACAATAACGATTCAGTTAGTTTGCAATTCGGAAAATGTCTTTGTATTGATATCAAAATTATCAAAAGATGGATGATAGTCACGGCCGAGGAGTCAACAAAAATAAACTCTAAATAGAATTACTCAACAAACTGCCTCGCAGTACCTAAAAAAGGTTCAAACACAAATACTGGAACCATTGCCGAGAGATTCATTTAAGACTAGCCTACAGTTCAAAACCCGGAGTCGGAACATAATTAATTAGTGTTGTACATAAGTGAGTAAGGGACACGGCTTAACTTGAAAGAACACTAATTTTAACAACTGATTGTGCTGGCCCCAGAACGTCTATTAATTAACTATACCTACATAATAGAAAGTATGAGTTACTTATCTACAAGGTGATAGACATCTTTCTGCCGTCTGCCTTAGGCCTTGTCCTCTCACTCCCATCTTCTCAATAGAAGCGAAGACAAAAGAGATAAAGTGCAAAGAGGAAAGGAGCAAATATGCCAGTATCACTTGAAGTTAGGTATTTATAAGCATGTGCACACCTCTCATGGGAATAGAAAGAACTTTCACAACATTTTCCCAAATTATTATTCTGCTGATCATGCGCAGAAAAGGTGAACAAATATCACCCTGCACATATAGCAGTGAGAAAAAAAACTTTCTCACCATCAAGCTTTAAGTGCACGTGTACAAATGTGTCGCTCAGCAAGACCCTACACATGGCAATTAGCATTACGAGCAGTGCTGACGGCATTCACAAGAAGAAAAGCAGATCGTTTATAAAAATTGCAGCCAGCTGCTGAACTAAAGAGTGTATTCTCTTTTTCTGTGTCAACAGATCATGACAAAAAAATTAACCTGAAATTAAGGTTACACTAGCCAACTTCAACTTAAGTTATGCATCCAAATAAAAAAAACTGTAAATAAATTTTTAGTTTCTAAAAAATTGCTAACAGTATGTATTTGTATTTTCTAGTTAATTTGTTACCAATAAGTCTGATTTTGTTTTTAAACATGAACAGGGTGGAGTTAGAACATTCAGAGCAGGCAAGACATTTGTCACATTATTAGTCTATGCTTTGATTCTAAATATTATGATAGAGACATTGTGCCACATTAAGATACCTCATTTCTGTAGCTTGGCAGTATTAGACCTAACATGCCAACAAAAATAGCATTTGCAATTGCAGTCAGCTTGTAATATTTGGTTTCATAATAAATGTAATGTTGATGTTTTCAAATGTGATACATTTCACTAGTAAAATAATTAATTTTATATTGAAATTGTGTATAACAATTATAGCAGGCTGATTTATTTTCAGGCACTAGGGCAGCAATTCCCAAACTGTATTCCGCATAACCTTACGATTCCGTGCAGATCTTGTAAGGGTTCCATGAAATCGCTCAACGTAAAAATTTAAGAACAATAAAAATATATCAATACTTATTATAACCATTCATATTATGAGCCACCTTTCCAAATTTGTGGGCGGTTTATGATTGTCACTGCTCCTACCTGCATGCACTTTAACGAGCACACTGACTGGCATGCGCCCAATAAAGTTGGCAGTAATGGATGGAAAGTAGTTGCTTACCTTAATTTTGAATAAAATTATGTAAATATTTGCAAATAAATTACTTACTTTGCTTTCTGTTTTTTATTTCATGCAAGTTTAAGAATTAGCCAATTTGTAAAATCTTTATTTTTCTAATTATTTTACATCCCCACTTTACTGATGCATGAATAAAGTGATCAGGCCCACGGCAGTGTTAATTTCATGTACTGTGGAAGAATACACAATGTGCATACAAGTAGATCTTAAAAAGTGCTCCTTCACCATGAACACCAAGAATAAGCAATACACTCAAAACTTATTAAAGTAAGGGCCAAACATGTCAATTTACCTCTCACTACAAAAATGGCAGTAGCTGTGTACCATGATGAACGTTTCTGGTACTGTTTAATTATAGGTATGGGTGCAGTGTTTCTTTTCTGAAATAGTAATTTTTGGTTATGGAAAACTGCTGATTTCAAGCCTACATTATTACATAAACCAACATCTCAGGCATTCTGCACAAGAAGGGCAGTATTAGGTTCTAAATTCTTAGTAAAAATCATAAATGTAGTTGGATTTTGCAGACACACAAAAGCTTACTAAGGTTGTCTCAACAGAAAAAGTTTGGGAACCACTGCACTAGGGCGCTGCAGGGTTCAGAAGTTACATTCATTATATCCATACACAAAATATTTTTAATGTGCATTAAATATTTAAATGTTTCAATAATTTTTTTTATCTAATTATAAAATAATATTTTACACATACTGCAGAATCATCAGTTAAGTTGAATGTGTACATTTACTAGTGAAATATTTAATCTTTAATCTGGGTTATGTTCTTGACTATTATAAGATATAAATAACTGAGAACATAAATGTTAAAATCTTGTAATTCAGCATTTTATTTTTCACAATTGGTCTTTATAACAAGAAAACAATTTAACAGCTTTAATAAGTATAGGGAAATATACATAACAATCTCCCACTAATAATGAAACTCAGACATCCGAAGTCCGGTGATAACATAGTCCTATAGATACCATGGAAGACGCTGTGGTCGCTGCGATTTTCTCAGTTCTCAGGATCGTGAGAAGAATTTGTATGTGCTGGTGATAACAGTAGTTTATCGTTGAATATTACTTCTCCTGGAAACATTTGTGATTTTGGAGTGGTTTCTTGGTTGCTCATAGCAGATGTGCATTTGCCCGGTGTAAAGTTTACCTTAAGGGAAATTTGGCAGCTCCTGAGTTGATGAATCTGTCTTTTAAGAACTAACTATCATCAAGCATTATTTTGTAATGAAGTCGACCAAATATTTGTATGACCCTTCCCAACTTCCTTGTGTGTTTTTTTTTAGAGACCATCGAGCTTTCACACGATCACCCACACTTAATTTACATATTTTATTATGTTCTATTCTGGTACTTTCTTTAAAAGGTAGTAAAGCATCCAGTTGTATTCTGATCTTTCTACCTATATACATTTCTGTTGGTGTCTGGCCAGAGCTTTCCTTTGTCTCTTTCTCCTTTTGTTAGGCGAACAAGACGTCATGTTTGACACACACCAGTGGAAGGCTGTTTAATACGAGGGTGACCGACCATAACATAACACAAATACAGTATGGATTATCTGTCTCGAAAAATTCATGTTTCTTTGCCTTTCTAATTTTGACATGTGCAGCTATATCATAACAATGAATGCATTTATCACGTGCTGGAGTTGGGCTGACGTACGTACCACAGCTGATACGTCTTTTTTGGAAGAACTGCTCACTTTCCTTATAAGCAGTGAAAGTGGCAACTCTCTTGCTCTGAGGTCCTAATGCTACCACCATCTGGCAAGTTTACCATGTAGCCTGACATTGACAAGGGTCCTCGAAGGAGGAAAGGGAAGAGGTCAAATGCTGATAGCCACCCGCTGATATCACTGGTGGCAGCGCCAAAGGGGACTGGATATTTGGAGTATGGTAGTTTTTATAAAGTTTGTAGGTATCGAAATGTATAATGATTACTTTCTTGCAGATTTTGATATTTTTTTGTTTTTCAGCAGTACATACAAGATTAGGATATATTTATTCCATTGCTTAGTGTCTAGTAGGCATAATTATTTTGGCAGTAACAGTACACTTGAGTTGAATACACTTGAAAACTCCAGCCTACTATAAATTAATATATATATTTTTTAATCCTTCGACTTCGATTTTTCTTTGAAATTCCTTCGCATGATGCAAGCTTCGCTTCACATTTAAAAAACAACCTTCACACATGCCTAATGGCTATATCTGTACTGTGATACCTTCCAGGAAAGGTGTTCTCGATAGCAGATCTACACGACTGTGAAACTCAGATTTACGATGTTCAATTTTGTAATTGAATCCTTGAAGAAAAGTGGTGTACCGTAAAAGTCTTGTACTGGTCATAGCTGGAAGTTTTGAGTGTCTGCAAAAAATTCTCGAAAGAGGTGGATTGTCGGTGATTAATGTAAACTTTTTTCCATAAAGATAGTTGAGAAACTTGTTGACTGAAAATACAATGGCTACTGCTTCACGATCAAGCTAGATGTAATTACGCTCAGCATCTTTTAGAGATCTTGACGCTAAGGTGATAGGTCTCTGGATTCCATTCATGATGTGTCATAATATTCCTGCTACCTACTCTGGTGGGACTTGCATCGCAAGCTAATGTTGATGGAAGTGCCGGGTTAAATCGTACTAGAACACGATCACTCGCAATCTCTTTCTTAAGCCTTTGTAAGGCATGTTCCCATGACTAAGACCACAAAAAAGGTTGGTCTTTCTTGATCAAGCAGTGGAGTGGAAACGTCAAGGCTGATGAATAAATTTTGAATAATATGTTACCATATCAAGGAACTGCTCAACTCTTTGGCTATAGCTTCAATTTTTTAAAGACATTTAGAGACTTNCCATATCAAGGTACTGCTCAACTCTTTGGCTATAGCTTCAATTTTTTAAAGACATTTGAGACTTTTTTATATTGTAACCAAGATATGTTATTTATTTTATAAAAAATAGAAATTTTTTCAGATGTATGTGAAAATTATAATTTTGTAAACATTCCAAAACTTTTATTAAATTGTTGTAACATTCTTTAAATGTTTGTCCCAAACATTTAAATCAACAAAATACTTTGTAACTCCTGGAAGACCTTGAAGAATTTGGTTAAAGATGCCATTGAATCCATCAAGTGATGTTTTTATACCAAAATTTAGGCTATTCATTTTTAAAGGTACCTGTATGTGTTAAATTGTGTGATCAATACTAGTTATCTTCATCTGCTAAGACTTGCAGATCTGCTTTGTAAAGATCTAAGGTACAGAAGTATTCAGCATCCCGAAATTGGTTGAAAGTTTCTTCAATACTTGGAAAAGGGTAGTGTGAAGATTGAATTTGGGAGTTGACTTATAATCGACACAGACGTACGTTGCCATCTGGTCCTAGTCGGTATACAATCATGTACAAGTGCATAAAGTTCTTTATCGACTTTCTCTCAAAGTGCATGGGGAACTTTTTATGTTCTTTATTAAATACCGGTTTCACATTCTCTCTCAGGTGGAAGGTCGAAGTGAAATGTGGAATACAACCAACTTCTGGTTTAAAAAGATCATTAAACATTTTCTCTATGTCTTCCAGAGTGGTAACAGTTTCAATTGTAGCATGTCCTAAACTGTTTATCATAGATGGTCCTTTCATATCAAGCTTCTTTGAATTAATATCAAATTTCTGAATCCATGTTTGACCTAATAATGGAGTATACTGGTTTGGAACAATGTATATTACAGTAGAACCTTGATTTTGCGAGGTTTCACAGTGCATAAGAATGACTTCACAAAATCACTGAACTCGCTAAAATCATTTCTGACCGATTTTGTCCCTCCAAATCTTAAAAAATTATATTAAAATGGCATTTTTTGTGTTAAGTCAGCTTTAACCATCTCTAATCGCAAAAATAACATGTTTTTAAAAGGGAATATTATTTTATTTTAATAGACAGACGTCTTCCGAATCGTGTATACCCCAGAGGACATTTACAAACTCCCCTTGTCCCAAAAAGAGTAAACTTTGGGCGCCGAGTCACTTTAACATGTGCAAAGTGCATTTCCAGAAGCTTCTTGAAGGAAAATTAGACAATGTATTACTGACATATTATTTTAATTCAATACACACGTGTCTTCTGTTTAGATTTTGTAACCCCCCTTGTGTAAGTATTAATTTTTTTTTTTTTACTAGCTTTGCTTACAGGCTGTAAAACCTAGTGCTGGGCTGATGACAGTGCCAATACCACACTATCTGCCAATATTTATAGTCTAACAAAGTAAATTCAGATACTTGGCGCAGATACCCAGTTTACCTTACCAACCTTGAGGGAATCTCGCTTTCTACTAAAAAAAAAATAAAATAAAGTATGTAATCATAAACATTTGGTGTCAGGAAATTGCAAAGCACACATTTAGAGTACAAGAATGCTATTATTTATCGTTACATCAAGACCATTCCACGTATTTCCCTTTCAGTATTTTGCAAAGCTCTTTGTTCATATGGTAGTGGCACATTTCAAAATCCACAAATTCATTTGAATCACGGCAGAAACGATACAATACATTAGATGACAAAATATATTTCATGATAGAGTAAAAGAGAACAAAATTTTCATAATTCTAAAGTTTATTAAAAGACTTTCCAATGCCTGAAGTTCATAAATATCTACATCAAAGCATAAAAAGTTTATGATAACGTCAACACTTGATCATAGTCAATGAAGTGCTAGTAGTGCTTAACTTCCCATAGCATGATTATTCAACTGTTTATTCAGAATGTGCTGACGTTGTGCACCCGTGACTACAACTTCCACTCGTGTAGTCACAGATCATGTTATGTAACTAAGAAACTGCGCACAACAGAATGTGATCACGACACCATTTTGTGTGTATACATCAAGAAATTTACAGCGCATGCACTCTTATTGGTGGCAACCATGGCAACTGTTTGTTATTGTTGCCAAAGTGTTTTTTATAACTGTGTAGCGCAAATAATAGTGGTGTGAACGCTTTTTGGAGTAGAAACATATTTTATACGTGTTTGATATTTTATCCTTATGTTAATGTTTTGATTACGAAACTCCTGTTACCATTCATGTTCGATTGCTGTTATACAATGAGTGGGAAAAGAAGTGACGTGTGGAATTACTTTATTCTTGAATCGCCAGATGACAGTAAAGCTGTTGCACTTTTTGTCGTGCAAAAATTTCTGATGCTTCACAACACCAATTTTAAAGAAACATTTAGATTCCATCCACAGTAGCCAAGTTAAAGCCATGTGCTTGGGCGAAGACAGACCATCCACTGCCACTCCATCAAGCTCTGCCGCCCTGCAAAATAATTTGGATGATCGTGAGTCTAACCTCAAATCTACTGTGTACCTTGTTAGCGAAAGTCGCACTTCTACGTCCTCGTTATCTTCAACAATACCTATTTATCAACCTGCCTTTCATAACATAAAAAAACTTGTTTAAAAAACAACAGCCTTTGTCACCTTTAAGCGCAAAGACCATTCACATTACTGAGCTGATGGGTAAAATTATTTGCAGTGATTTGCTGCCTTTCAGAATAGTGGAAAATGAAGGGTTTTGTGACCTCATTTATTATTTAGAACTGCATTATAAAATTCAAGAGTGTACCACATTTTCCCGGAAAATTATTCCAGACCTTTACCAGAGAGTGAAAACTAAGGTTAGAGACAGTCTTGAAGCCAAAGAGCACTTTAGCATAATAACGGATATATGGTTCACAAATGTGTGTGATGATTACATGTCTCTGACAGCTCATTTTCTGGATGCCAATTTTGCACATATATCATTGTGCCTTTATGTGATCCTTTTTACACTGCCTAAACATACTGCTCAAAGTATTTCCACAGTTTTGGGCAAATCTCTTCAACAGTGGAGACTGCATGAAAAAGTACATACTGTTGTCACTGACAATGCTGCCAATATGGTAAGTGCTATTTTCTCAGCCAGTCTGAACCACATTCCTTGTCCTGCACATACACTGTAGCTTGTCATAAAATACATATTTCTTTACCAAAAGAGCATTGCAGATGCATGTGAGAAATCCATTTTAGGCATTCAGTTTCGGCTTCAAAATTATTGAAGAATTTTCAGGAAAGTAATAACATGCCCCTCCATCGCTGGGTTTAGGACGAATCAACACGATGGAACAGCATGTACCTCATGTTTGATCGCTTGCTAGAGCAACGGCGTGCTATTACGTGGCTTCTTCCTGAATTACAATTAAATACAGAATCAACATCCAGTGAATGGTGTCTACTTGAGCAAGCTGTGAACATGCTTAAAACTTTCTACTTAGCAACTCTGAACATTAGTAATGAATGTGTCACTGTAGCTGAAGCTATCCCCACAGTGAATGGAATCAGAGATGAAATAATTCACTTGCACAACAGTCAGGGCTAAAAGCACTCTACAAAGACATGATTCACTTATTAAAAACTTGTTTCAAGGACTTGGATAATAGTAAGACATTTGCCATTTGAACATTACTGGACCCTAGGTTCAAAAAGACTGTTTTTTGCTTCTCCTGATTCTTGTAATTCTGCAGTTCTGCTTTTAATACAAGATTTTGAANCAACAGTCAGGGCTAAAAGCACTCTACAAAGACATGATTCACTTATTAAAAACTTGTTTCAAGGACTTGGATAATAATAAGACATTTGCCATTTCAAGATTACTGGACCCTACGTTCAAAAAGACTGTTTTTGCTTCTCCTGATTCTTGTAATTCTGCAGTTGTGCTTTTAATACAAGATTTTGGAAACTACCTCTCAGTTTGATCAGCCACTGCAACTACAGAGGAAGTTGAAATAAAAAAAATTAAATTAAACACAAATNAAACTACCTCTCAGTTTGATCAGCCACTGCAACTACAGAGGAAGTTGAAATAAAAAAAATTAAATTAAACACAAATATCATGCATTATATTTATGCCAATATTATTAATAAAACCATTCTACCATCATCTTCAAATTGTCTCTCCAGAAACAGAAGTCAAAGTGTATTTGGCAGAGCCACTTGCAACTGTAAATTCTGACCCCTTGAAGTATTGGCTGACTGCACCACACACAAAACTACGCGAAGCCATGCAAAAATACTTGGTACCACCATCTGGTTCTGTGGCCTCAGAGAGACTGTTCAGTGCAGCTGGTGTGGTATGCTCCAAGAAAAGAAGTTCACTCAATCCCGACAAACTATGTCAACTGGTCTTCTTGAATAAAAATATAAACATGTTACAGTCAAAATGCAGCATTGAGCACACTAGTCTCTCTTTAAAAAAGGCTAATGAGAACAATTGATAATGTAATGTCCCATTTTCTTTCTAAAAGTAAAAATGTCACAAATAACTGCCATATATAATTGATTGTAAGCTGACACAGAATGCAAGCCAACCCCTATCTTTTAAACCCTTAAATAAAAAATTTTAAAAATGCATGATAACGAATGCAAGCAGAATTGGGATGAGGGCTATTGTGTCAGAGTGTACACATCCCGTGTATGGTTTTGTAAAGGGGTTGGAAAGGGACGGAAGTAGCGAAAAGATGACGGCTAATTCCACGTCACCGCATGAAGATGTAGGGAGGGAGAGTAGGACAAAGAAAATGTGGCTGCTTGTGGCGGATGCAACTACTGTGGGTGGTGGTAGTAGTAGTGAGAGGGTGAGAATGCTTATGGTGAATAAGTAGTTGGCAAGGAGAGGGGGGAAAGAACAAGAGACAAAAGATTGAGAGGGTGTGTAAGGGAGCTTGGAGTTCTGTGGGCGTGGTTAGACGGAAGGTAGGCGCTAGAAGGATGTAGAGGGGTGTCGAGGCGGCTACCGGTGGAACATGTTTAGGGGCCAGAGGGGTGTGGGCTTGACCTGGTAGCAGCGAGGGTGCTGAGTGTTAAGGCTTGGCGAGGTGAGGGTGGACGACTTTGTTTTGTAGAAGGGAGCGATGAGGATGTAGAAGGGAGCAGCTAGCAGCTATGTATACTCCACGACTGCTGCCGTCTGCCGCTGTCGGCGCTGTGATTTTGTTAAGAGTTCAGACCTAGCCAAACAATAAGGAGGTGTGGTGCGCTTTACACAAAAATTGTGCGTTTTTATGAATTGGGACCACTTTATTATATTAGCATTAGAGATGCAAANGTGGTGCGCTTTACACAAAAATTGTGCGTTTTTATGAATTGGGACCACTTTATTATATTAGCATTAGAGATGCAAAAGTACTGATAAATATACGCTGTCCATTTTAACTTGTTTGACATTTACTTGGTCGGAACTGTACATAATATTGCTNAAAGTACTGATAAATATACGCTGTCCATTTTAACTTGTTTGACATTTACTTGGTCGGAACTGTACATAATATTGCTTGTCCCAATTCTAAGCCAAGGAGTGATTTTGGAAGATTCAAATTGATTAAAAAAGGTCAGCTTACAGTGCGGTAAATACTGTATTTATGTTTTTTTTATTTGTATTTTTGAAAGAAAATAGTTTTTGTGAAAAATCCATCTTTTTGTAGGTACTTTAATTGTACATCTTAGTGTTGGTTAAAATTGTCCAAATCTCAAAAACATCACAACTCTAAGTAGACCTACAGTAAATTTTATGTTGTACACTTAGTAAGTTAATTGCTTTATTTAGAAATGGCGACTTCAGTTTTGATTTTTCCACAGTGGGTATTGGTATCTGCAACAAAGTATCTGTATCGAGGGTATCAGCAAAATCTGATATCGGCCCAGCACTACACATTTATCACACTGGCTCAGCTGTTTTTATTGTACAGGTAGGCCAGTCTTGTTGTGTTGCGCACGATAGTGGACTTTTCCTGTCGCCACGAGAGATACTGTATATTTCCGCATAATTTACGCCACTGCGTAATTTATTCTCCGTAACTTTTTATTACCAAACCATAAAATGAAAAAATTCCCCGTAATTTATGCAGTAGCCTTAACAAGCTACAAGTGAGGATATGTGGAATGACAGCTGGCGGTACACAACACGGCTGGCCAGCAGACAGCAACCCTGTGCTGGAGGCGAGTAAACAAACTAATTTTAGACATGCCTGGAGGACGAAAGGTAGTACCACCCTCCCCTCCCTCACCTAACTACAAGTATGGAAATGGCCAACCATGCCTCTCCACCTTCCTCCCCCTTCGACTAGCT
>NQII01001776.1:430743-444207 GCA_002778355.1 Clitarchus hookeri
TTATTTGTTAACGGGGCGCTCTTAGCCGCGAGGCCATACCGCACCCCGGCCTCCCAGTAGGCGGGGAAGAGGGATCACGCCCTCTCATCGCAGACATGACCAGCGCTTTCTGAATTGACCAAACCCGTTTGCCCCGACCTGTACACAGGCCGCACCAGGCAGAGCCCCGATCTGATATTGCAGATCGCACAGAGCATGTCCTACCACAAGGCCTGAGATTCTAGCACTCAGATTACCAAGCGTGTGGTATAGCCGGAGCACTACCCACGCCCCTGACGTGATCTCGGGCACGCCCCCGGAACAATCCTGTTCAACGTCCGGCTCTTTTAGCAAGAGGGGGAATCTCTCCGAGCCTTCTCCAGCATGCGGAGTCAACCACTGCCAGCACGAGTCCAACCTCGTCTGATCCGAACACCAGGGAGTACCCCTGGATGGGCCAAGCAGATCATCCCGTGCTCCCTCTTAATTTCCATGGCACTTATGGGTTTTCTAATGTCTGACTGCGTCGTCCTGCCCACGGGCAGAGGACGTGCGGAGTCCCTCAGAACAGGTGGGTACCGCCATGACCGTCCGTCCTGACTACGTGACTGTCCGAACTACACTGACCTCAAGGTTCTCAAGAACAGACGAAACACGAACTTAGCCGAGCAACACACGCATTGTACTCCACATCGCCATGCTACCGATCTACAGACATCTACTACGGTACTACGCAAACTTAGTTAATATTAGATGCGATAATACCGTACTTAACACGCAATGAGAAGGAAACCGTTATTCTATTCTAGCTACGCGGAAAATACATTTTGTCCTATGTGTCATTGTAGGGGTTATTCAAAACCATGTCGTGGGCCGGATTGACTGGCCCGAAGGGCCGCACTTGGCCTGCGGGCCGTACTTTGCCCATGACTGGTCTAGGTGCTTCACTACTTTAGTTTAGTTGTTAAATAAAACGGCAATTTTGAATATTGCAGGTTTTTTATATTATTAAAAACTTCTTTTATATGCCAAAGTTTGTTATAAAGTTGTCTTAGATCATAAGGGCGTGACCCGGGAAAAGTTTTGTAATTGAAAAAAATTATTCCATAATCGGTGATTTTTGTTGTGCAAAAACGGGAATTTGAATATTGCAGGTTTTAAAAGTATTAAAAATGGATTTTTAATGCCAGAGTTTGTTATAAAAATGTCGTAAATTATGAAGACGTGACGGTGATTTTAAGTAACTGGTATTTAAAGAATGATTTCACGAGTGATTTTAAGTTGCTGTTTTAATTAGAAATACTATTGAAAGTTTACGAGTATGTAATTTTATATGTTGAGGGGTTGATTTGGTTAAATTACGCTTATTTCCTCGTGGGTGTGTCACTCTGCCGAGCGAGTAAAAGTTTGTTTGGAAATTTGGTTTTAAACATTTTAAGTCGCGAAAAGACGCTGGGGGCGTGCAATTAATGATTTAAAACAGTTTGTTTAGTTATTATTCTTTCAATAATACTTGAAAACAATAATTAGTTTTGAGAAAGAAAGCTTGAAAAAAAAAAAATTGTGGTGTGCTGTAAGATGAAAGGTACCCTACGGTCGTTAAAAGACCGTTAACAACTGCTGTGGGTAGCCGGCTTTATTTTTCTTTTACGCAACTTGCTGGTTTTATTTTTTTGCGGTGTTGGAATGTCACCCCTAAAAAAAACGTAGTGTCGCCTCTTTATTTCTTCTCAACCTGAGAGGCTGGCTATCCTCTGCCTTGCACGGAAACAAAGAAGGTTTGGAGGAATTTATCTATCGGCAGCATGGATGTGAAAGGGAGTGGAGGGAAAATTAAACATGTGGAAACTCTGTTTTGAGGCGAGACAGGTTTGTAAAATGTTGAATGGAGGGGGGAGAGACAGAAGAAGAAGAGGTAGGTGAAAGAGAGAGACAAGGAGTGAAGTAGCGCGCTGATTCGTAGACAACTAACTCCATCCCACAACCCGAAAATTTGGGGGAGGGGAAGAAGAAAGGAGGGAAAAAAAAAGAGTGAGAGGTAAATTGTGTTATAACGATAACTCGCTATAGCGATAATTTATTTTGCCATTGTCGACTATCGCTATATGCGGTTCCACTGTTGGGGGAAACATTTTTGACAAGGTTTTTTTTTTTTCTTTCTTTTCAATATCTTTCTAGCTTCATGTACAGTGGAACCCTCTTATAAGGTTCTTCAGGGGTCCACAAGAAAGTGACACTATAAGCAGGAAAACCTTATAAGAGGGAAACACAAAAATTCAAGAATCTGGACACCAAAAGATATGTGAAGCGAAGTCGAAGCGAAGCTTGCATTATGCGAAGGAATTTCGAAGAACAATCGGAGCTGAAGGATTTAAAAATATATATAATAGGCTACAGTTTTCAAGTATATTCAACTCGTTTGTACTGTTACTGCCAAAAAAATGTATGCCTACTAGAGACTGAGCATTGGAATAAAACATATCCTAATCTTGTACTGCTGAAAAACTGAAATATCAAAATCTGTAAGAAAGTAATCATTATACATTTGGATACCTACAAACTTTTTAAAAACTATCATACTCCATATATCCAGTCCCTTTTGGCACCACCACCGCACAGTGATGTCAATGGATGCCTATCAACATTTGACCTCTTCCCTTTCCTCCTTCAAGGACCCTTGTCAATGTCAGGCTAGATAGTAAACTTGCTAGATTGTGGTGGTATTAGGGCCTCAGAGCAAGAGAGTTGAGCCACTTTCACTGCTAACAAAGAAAGTGTGAAGTTCTTCCAAAAAGACTATCAGCTGTGGTGTGGTACATACAGCTGCCCGACTCCCCCCTCCCCCCCTGCCGGGCTCGTGATAATTTATGACATTGTTACACATGTCAAAATTAGAAAGCCACAGAAACATTAATTTTTCGAGACAGAAAATCCACACTGTATTTGTGTTATGTTAGGGTCTGTCACCCTCCTATTAAACAGCCTTCCACTGGTGTGTGCAAGGCATGAGTCTTGTAGGCCTAACAAAGCGGGGGGGGGGGGGGAGAAAAGACAAGGAAAGCGGGCTGGGACATCTACCTGGAACACGGCACCACGGGCCACTGCCATGAAGAGGAGGGGGAGGGGCGACAACCTCCGGGCGGCAAAACCACAGCTGCAGCTCCAGACATGCCTACCTGCCCCAGGCGGCTGTAAAAACATTCACTCCTCCCCTTTGCAGGCCGACTGACCCTCGTCAATGTCAAGCTGGTAGATTATCTCAGCAGGGTGGAGCTTGGGATAAAAACTACAACTTTGTCTGAAAAGCAGTGTAAGTTGAGCATCTTTTCCATTGAAGTTTTCCTTTCCCAGTGTGCTTCCTTCACAATGTGCATTATTCGCGGGAAAATGAAAACCTTATTTCCGGGAATGTTTGTTATTGTTCTTATGGAGAAACATTTGGGACTAGAAAAATCTTGCATTATAGGCGGGAAAACCTTTTAAACGGGAACCTTATAAGCGGGTTCTACTGTATAACTTTTTAAAGATCTACAACATAGGTACACTGAGCGAGGTGGCACAGTAGTGGTACGCTGGGTATTCGGGAGGACAAGTGTTCAATTCCCGTTCTGGCCATCCCTATTGAGGATTTTCATGGTTTCCTGATATCACTCCAGGGAAATACTGGAATGGTTCCTTAATGGAGGCCATTGCGGATTCCTTCCCGAGTTCCTTTTACTTGTGTAAATGTGTGTAATCGTCTCTAATGACAGCCAGTAATTGAAATGATATTACAGCACTGTGTGTACAAAATTTGAGCCTCTGAAGCATGTAATTGTTGCTCCAACTTTACTTTATGTAAATTTAATTATATTGTGCTCCCACCATGATGTGCAGTGCACTGCAAAGTTACAATCATTTCTTTGTGCTATGTNGTAAATTTAATTATATTGTGCTCCCACCATGATGTGCAGTGCACTGCAAAGTTACAATCATTTCTTTGTGCTATGTCCATTTACTTGTGCTAAACGCAGTGTTGCAGAGTATCACATTTTCTTTCCTCAAGGTCATCCTTTGTTTGGACCAATTTTACAAAACTGAATGATACACTGAAATGAGTGAACAAGCATAACTTATCGCGCCGATAGTAACATTAGTACAATGTCCAACAAAAAATATGTTTTGTTTTTGATTTTGAAATATATATAAATATTACATCTTGTTTTCTTTCAGGGCAGCATAACTCTGGGACAGGCGTTGAACATACCGTTCTTACCTGCTAAAGCATACATGTCAAGAATTTTGGGAGATAGATGAGCCAATTACGTCATTCGGTTTATCACATACAGAAAACTATTCAAGCTCTTCTACTAGCAGCAGTGACGAAACAGAAGACTTCTCCAGTGACGACAGTGATAGACACCCTACATATAGTCTTCCAAGAAAAGGAGTCTTGATATCTCTGACGAATTACCCAAACAGCATGTCAAGAAAAATGTGCATGTGGAAAACACCAGGAACCCTGTGGAAATGCCCAATCCACCATCAGTTAAGTCAAGATAGAAACAACAAATCAGAAAATAAAATAGACATATTGGTAAAGAATATAGTACAGAGAGAGGGAACATTATCAAAGCAAGATGCATGAAGCCTTTGCTTACTTGCAGGCCAAAATGTGGTGGGCTCCTGCATTATTGAGAGGATCCATTTCATCTGTGACACCAACAAAGAGCTCTTCCTGAAATTGTATTCTGGCCTTGAACATAAAAATAAATATTGCATAAATTACAAAGATTACAAAGCTTTTGCTCTACACTCATTTCACATGTTCCTTTATAAAAGATACTTACCTCAATTGCTATGTTGTGCAAAACAGAGCAAGCATTAACAAATTTTGCTGCCTTCAGGGGTCTATAATGCAGCACCCTGTCTTTCAGGAGACAGCGAAACCGTACCATTGCATTGCTCCACGCAGTTCCTGACCAGTGTCAAGCTTTCAGTGTAACGATGCTCTGGCGAGCCTGGAGGCGCGTTCAGCACTGGAGTCAGCAGCCATGGTTCAAGGGGGTAACCAGAATCCCCTATAAACAAAGAAGTATGAAATAAGTGTATCAAGGGCAGAATTCAGTGTGCAAAGAGCAATATTTGAATTATGCATGACCTAAAATTTTACTAAGTATGGTTTTCCACTCATAGTGTCAAAAACAAATCCTACTTATTTCGAAAACGTGAAGTAAAATTTTTACAAAGGCAACTACTGTTCATTATTATTCCATAGTCTCATTTTTTCCCAAAAAAAAAAAAAACACCAATTGTTTCTTGCCTCAAAATACACCACCAGAGCCCATCAGATGTATGAAGATGTAATTATATTTATTTCAAATTGCATTGTAAAGAATGGCGCCATATTTGATTGGTGGTGAAAATATGAAGCACTGGCAGTCAGCAGCAAAATTTATCACAAACATTGCCAATTTCATTCACAACTTCATGGAATAAAATAAATATTTCAAAATGCCTAGTATTCACGCGATCAACAAAATTAAGTATAAGACCACGTCATACTTTTATTTACTATACTTATAAGTAGGCATGTGCGAAGGTCGTTTTTTAAATGCGAAGCTGAGTCGAAGCAAAGCTTGCATCATGCAAAGGAATTTTGAAGAAAAACCAAAGTTGAAGGATTTAAAAAAATATATATAAATTTGTAGTAGGCTACAGTTTTCAAGTGTATTCAACTCATTTGTAATGTTACTGCCAAAAATATGTATGCCTACTAGTCACTGAGCAATGGAATATAACATATCCTAATCTTGTACTGCTGAAAAACTGAAATATCAAATCTGCAAGAAAGTAATCATTATACATTTAGATACCTACAAACTTTATAAAAACTACCATACTCCATATATCCAGTCCCATATTAGGCAGATGTACCAGTTTTTTTGGCTCTTCAGTGTATATATAATACACCTTTTGTACCTTCATACGAAATAATATATTGGAAAGTAGTTCACAGCAAAATTGTAATAGAGTAATAGATATTGAATGTATGAATGCGTCTATACATACTTGCCACTGCAACGACAACAAACAAACAATAATATAATTACACAGTTTTTTACAATGTAGGAATGTGGGTTTGCACTGTAGGATACAGCATAAGAATCTTTGCTGTAATAATACAACCACTTCACCCTTTCATGCGCAATCACACACACACCCACACACATTATATGTGTGTATGTAGGTGCATTTGTACATGTGCAAGTAAAGTTAAAAATAATATACTTTTCAATGAATTCTTTACTTGGGGAGACTTTACATTTTTGTTTAAAACATTATTTATTACGTGTTACTTTACTGCATAAATACCAACTAGTGTAAAAGTGATTCTGTTTTACATTTCTGAAAGAAAATTTTTCATTTTACACTAAAAGGACAAGAAATAATTTGACTTTTAAAATGATTTTTATTTTTATACATGGATTTGATTGGTTGCAGGTAAGAAACTTACAAAATCTTTTTATTTTCTTCTTTTAAACCACTACGTCCCCTTCAATCATATTTAAAAACCAACACTCCCTGGTACATACCACTGAACAGTACTTGTGCATGTAGTATTTAACACAGTGACACTAAACTGTGGGGGCCTAGGTGGCTGAGTGGTTAGACTGCTCACTTCCCATTAAGGCAAACCAGGTTCAATACTCGGCCGGTTCACTCTGGATTTTTGTAAGTGGAAATTGTTACGGACGATGCCGCTGTTGGGCGGGTTTTCTCGCGGATCTCCGTTTTGTCCGCCCTTTCATTCTAGCGCTGCTCCATACACACCTTAAACTTTATCCTCATCGGCTCTCAAGACCTTTGCTGTTAAGAGCTGCCCAAATCTTTTCTCACTCATTCACTCTCACACTCTCTCACTCACTCTCACTCACACACACACACACACACACACACACACACTCACTCACTCACTCACTCTGGCATGTTCACGTGCTCTCACGCGTTCTCTCTCTCTCACTCTCTCTCACTCACACACACTCTCTCTCTCTCGCATGCGCACGCTCACTTGTACTCACGCGCACTCTCATGCATCTCTCTCTCTCTCTCTCTCTCTCTCTCTCTCTATATTTTTTTTTTTAATAAAAATGTTGTCGTATGACTAAAACTGAAAGTATGGAGATTTCATCACTATCAAAAATTACCATGTGAGGTCGCAACAAAATATTATTTGTGGTTAATGCCTGTTGGGAGATCCTTCAAAAGTGCTCACTTTACAGTGACAAGCCTATTATATTCATGTCAGTTTTTGTAAGTATAAAACATAATCAATCTGAGCTGCTGCTAGTTTTATCAGAAAACTTATTTGGGCGTTAAGATCTCGCATAATTTCCTAACTTACAGTTGATATTTCAGTATGTACTCCAGGTGGTGTATATGTGTTAATAAGCTGTGATTTTATTTAAATTTAGACTTTAAAATTCCTTAGTTAACCACAAACTAGCTATTTTCTTTTATGTTGGCAAAAAGATTTTCAGCATCTTAAAACAAAACAAGAAGTTACTGATATATCTAATGAGTTTACATTCCTCAACATGGCTGCAAATACTTTTTAATGGAGTTCTTAAAAACTAAGATGGTAGGTAGGTCTTGATGTCTCATTGACAACAATATCATTACAAATGAAAAAAGAAACACATGTAACAGCACCAGGTCAAAAAAAAATACACATGTACCAATAATACGCTAGAGTGCATTATCATGGGTATAGGATTCGGAGCATAAACTTTGGGTGTAATCAGTCTAATGTTTTGAATGATAAGGTTCACTAACTTGAAATATTTTCTTTGAAAATAAGTTTCTGAGCTACTTAAAACACCTAAGTTTACATGGCCTACCGTAGCGTAACTTGTGTGAAGAATTTGGTGGAAATCGGAGTTGATCGGTCCCCGAGATTTGGCATAAAAACTTTTTTCATTAATCTGTGCTGTCTTACAAATTTACCTAAAAAAAAGAGGTTCTGTATACAATGCTTCTAATAAATACTGTCATAAAAAGTTTGGTTTAATTTTGTTAAATTTTTTNAAAAAAGAGGTTCTGTATACAATGCTTCTAATAAATACTGTCATAAAAAGTTTGGTTTAATTTTGTTAAATTTTTAAATAGATATACGAAACTCATCAAAACATTTATCTGGCCGCTATTTTGAATATCAATATCAGACGCCACTTGAATCANAATAGATATACGAAACTCATCAAAACATTTATCTGGCCGCTATTTTGAATATCAATATCAGACCCCACTTGAATCATGTAACTTTGCATAGCATTTTGTAGCACTAATGGTGTGCAGAACTTGGTGTAAATTAGTTGAATTGTTCCGGAAATATAGTAAAATGTTCATATTTCTCAAATGGCACTAGTTTGCAAAGAAGACCGGCAAAAGAGTTTGTATGCATAATTAATGCTTCTAATGAATACTGTTAGTATATAAAATTTGGTCACAATTTGTTGAACTGTTTCACAGATATAACATACTAATTAATATTATCTATATTAACAACATTAAGAAAGGTCTGCCACACCTAAAACATGTTAGTTTATATACCCCATATATACCCCTACTTGTGTGAAAAATTTGTTGGCATTCTGTTGATTGCTCCTGAAGATAGCATGAAACCTCAATTTTTTTAATTTGGCGAAATTCATATGGCTTGCCACAGTACAGATTTTTTGAATCGGTTGTATCTAGAAATAGTTTGATTGTTTTCCGAGAGATGACATAATTTTTTTTTTATGTGCGGCTATCTTACAAAATGACGGAGAAATGAAGCTATGTAAGTATAGTATGATTTGGTTATTTTAATATGTACTGCCAGCACACAAATTTTGTTGAAATTTGTTTCGTANCTATGTAAGTATAGTATGATTTGGTTATTTTAATATGTACTGCCAGCACACAAATTTTGTTGAAATTTGTTTCGTAGTTTTGTAGATAAGGGCATACTAAGCTAACATGTTTATATGGCCACCATTTTTAAAATAAGTGTCTAACCCTTTTAAAATATATCAGCTTACATGGCCTAGCATAGTGCTAGTTATATGCCAAGTGGGGTAGGAATCTGTTGGTTTTCTGAAGATATTACATAAAATTTTAATCTTTTTCATGTGATGCTATATAGTAAAGTGGCAGACAAAAGAGACTGTGTTGACATACTTTAATATATATTGCCAGCATATAAAGTTAAGTTGGATTTGATTACATGGTTTCTACAATATATTATACTAAACTAAAATGACTATATATAATTTTTGCATGGTTACTACACACTTTTCTGAAGCCCTGCTGAAGATCTACTTTCAGGATATTCCTCCACCTCGTGCAAACTAAGCTTATCTAAGTATGAAAAATTGCACCAAGGGACAACGCACCGCAGTCATGCGCACTCAGTTGTAATAATATTTTGTATGAGAACTATTTCTTATAGGATATATTTTATTTCAGCTTTAGACGTTAACTTCAGAGTGCAGTGGAATGTACATATTGTGTTTGATGCGTGACGCCTACTGACATATATATATATATATAAACACAACTTCGCCTCATCTTCATGGGTCATCACATCACCCCAGGCGGGGTTTAAACCCTGAATGCCTTAATACCAGAACTGACCAGCACACCCCAGGAAAAAGGGCACCCATGGACACGGNCGGGGTTTAAACCCTGAATGCCTTAATACCAGAACTGACCAGCACACCCCAGGAAAAAGGGCACCCATGGACACGGCAGTCAAGACCATCTTCACCTTATGTCAGACGTCATGCTACTCCCGCCCCCGTACACACACACACTGTGATAGAAGCCAGGCAGGCAGTCCAGTACTGCGCCTGAGCTCACGCAGCCGACACAACCCTGCATAGCAGAGAAGCCTACGTACTTCCAGTCTCCCCCGAGAGAGTGGCCCTCGCCGCTAAGAGAGCAGCTCCGGCACGAAGATATCCGACTGTCCGAAGGGCCCACAGCCGGCCATCCATATAGGCAAGTGCATGACTCAGAAATGTCAGTTGATTCTCAGCAGAATGCTTCACCACCTCGTGTGTTGGAGCTCTCTGCTATTACCACCTTCTTCACAAAGTACCACCGCTATTCAGGAGATCTTCCAGACTTCCAACCCTTGAAGAAGTCTTCATCCCCATTAACACTCACTATCCCTCTGGTAGTGACACCTGAGTCCCTTCTGGACAACAGCATTAGATTTAGTTAGGTTCAGTTAGTATTATAGCTACCTAGCCGTATCTGCATTTGTCTAGTTTAGACCCAGGTCCTCTTCACCTGGTATTACCGCAGTTTAATTCCATTACAGTTCATTGTTAGGAGGTAGTATGGATAACTGCGTCTATTCCTCATGGGAATAAACATGTGATCTTACCTAACCTCTGAGTACTCATTTCACATGTGACTGTGACTTTATTCCCAAGTAGACGTCGGCCCATCAAGGATAAGCAGGAGATAGCGTTATTTAAACCCTCTTTGCCGAACCTAGAATAGGACTGCAGGCTCCCTTAACCAGGCGCTTGCACGTCTTAAATACACATATTAAACAGCCACCCATACTGTGGAACACATACAGCAAGTTAACTGGTACATACGTGTGGTAGAGCCACAACCATTAGAAACTCAATCCACGAGGTGGCTAGTCAGCCAGCCCAGCCAATTCACTCCATCCACTGCATTGTTATTTTCGCCGGAAGGAGTGATAAGACTGGTTCTGGAGGTCTGACCCCTTTTGGACAACACTCACGTCGCTGTCAGACATTCAGGGTAACCCACCGCGCTAACCACCGTGTTGAAATTCGCCGGTTGGTGTAAACAGGTCCGACTGCTTGGCTTGGTCAGGACTGGTTTTACACCTAACTAGGGATCTTTGTCGCCTGCTCTTCCTTAGCGTGGCAGACATTAGTTGTTACCTCTATGCCATACACCCATAGTAGTAGTGCAAAGTGGAGATTGAAGAGTGCAGCTTCTTCCTCTGAGCCTACCGTGAACTGCAACTCAATGCCAACTGCCCTCTGCTGTCTAACCCCACGGGAACGAGCTCACACCTCCTGCCAACTTGAGAGGTCTCACCTCCCAGTTCCCTCCAGCTCCCTCTTGCAGCCACCCCACAAGTTCGCCGGCTAACCGCATCCTATCGTCAAGAGATTTCGCCAAGGACTTCCAGTACCACTGGGAATCAACATTCCTTGGTTTAGGACCAGCAGCCCTCAGTAGACCCCCACCAATACTGCCAGCCACAGCACCACCTTCACCCACGGACTGGGCATGAGTTCCAGCTGGCACCAGCAGCAACAGCGGCTGAGTTAGGAGTTACCCCGGGCCAGCCACACCCAATACAGGTAAACCAGTGACTGTCCAAACCAGTAGTACGAAGAACAATTAAACCCACACCAGACTTCGTGCCGTGTCGTCAAGCCACGCGCCCAAGCTTATATACAGGCCGGGATCCGGTTAGTAGCCAATAAAGTCAGCCCTGTCATATAGCCAGTGCCTCTGACCGTTACACTAAAATCTTGCCTAGCCATTACGTCGTCTTCAGTCACCCGACGTCACGCGTAAAGTTTTATTGTGGTGCCCAACATGGGGCACAGTGCTTTGTTATTTAGTTAATAAAGTAGAACCAGGCCAGCATGACTCTNTTTATTGTGGTGCCCAACATGGGGCACAGTGCTTTGTTATTTAGTTAATAAAGTAGAACCAGGCCAGCATGACTCGGAGAACTAGGTAATCTATCCGGGAGTGAAACCATAAACTAGCCAGACTTCTGGGAGTCTGTAAACACCCTGTTGCACTAAATTGTAATTAGCAGAGGTGTCAGAATCCAACTTGAGCCTTGCTGACCAAGGCGAAGCCGCTACCGTAATGGACGAAACCTTTGGCAACCAACCAGAGAGGTGCAATATACCTACATGCCCCGGAGCGGGCTTTAACTTCATTAGTTGTGTACAATGCCAGAATAAATTCCACTATCTATGTGTGGGGTGGAATGACGAGCGACATTACACGGACGGGCTGGAATACCACTGTAATGAATATCAGATCTGCCAGACTGCGTATTGTAGTTGTCTCACTTGCGCCGGGCAAGGGATCAACACTGTAAGATGTATGGTATGTGCGCTAACATTACGTCACGTATGCATAGGCTGGCCAGACGAAAGAATGAGGAGACCGGGCATCGTATACAGGTGNTATCAGATCTGCCAGACTGCGTATTGTAGTTGTCTCACTTGCGCCGGGCAAGGGATCAACACTGTAAGATGTATGGTATGTGCGCTAACATTACGTCACGTATGCATAGGCTGGCCAGACGAAAGAATGAGGAGACCGGGCGTCGTATACAGGTGAGGTTTGTAGATGTGCAGAAGAATACAGAGAAGATAATCCCGGCACTTCACAGCACAATGTCCACCCAGGTTAGAGACGGATTTGGGGGTAGACCCCACGAGGACTCTGTAACATTCACCAAGGAATTCGAGGGGGTGGACACCAAGGACAACGAAGTTGCAGCTAAACAATGGGTCCTGAAAACCCAGAAACAATTAATCGGGAAGGCGCTCGACTGGTGGAACAAATATGGGGAGTTCATACAGAATGGGGGCAACTTTGTTCACGCCTTGCCACCCAGTTCTCAGGCGAGGAAGTGTTGGCACACTTAACAACTGAGTTCCACAGTTGAACCCAGGCCACTGAGGAAGAGGACAAAATCTTCATAATGCGTAAAGTGCAAATGTACTGCTGTGTACAAAACATTACGCGTATGCTGCTCCCAAAATTACGCACTCTTATTCAACTCCCCAGGTCGCAATCCTTTGATGAATTAGTTGAGAGATCTCCGCGAGACTGAGCGAAACTTACAGGCGCAAGCCATTCTAGACAAAACACACAGCAGCAAGAGCCAGTAGGTTGTTAAGCCATCCAAGCCGAAGGGGAACCCTACCCCTCCCCCTCTGTAAAAATAAACCCAAAAAGTGGTATATTTCCACTCTACTAATCACGTAGAACACGGATATACTAGGGGCGTAGCTTTAAAATAAGTACAACATATTTAAAAAAATTGAACAAAATTGCGAAATGGCTGTTTAGCCAGTTTGTTTACATTTCTGAACTAAACGTCCTAGACCAACAAAAGTTGCATTTATGGGTTCTGCACAGCTTACCTTGTTCATATTCAAGAGGGTGTAATGTTAAAATAAGTAGNAACAAAAGTTGCATTTATGGGTTCTGCACAGCTTACCTTGTTCATATTCAAGAGGGTGTAATGTTAAAATAAGTAGAACAAATTTAAAAAAATCGCGAAATATGTTTGGTTGCGTCTATTAACGTCTACCGCCATTAATAATGGCTGCGCATTGTAAATTCCACGCTACCTGGCGTTGACGGATGTCATCACGGGCATTTTAACGGACAATTTTTAACGTTGTCAGTTGCCTGCGCGCGTTTGCC